>WMED01009754.1:0-12521 GCA_019650415.1 Pipa parva | reverse complement strand
GTGAATTCAGAGCAGTACACATAGTCGCATTCGTCCCTTTTCACCACTCTGCATTTTAGTCAATAGTACCTGTGCATGCAAAATGATGCAAAGAGAGCTCCGTAACTTAGTGACTCATGTAGTTGCCTGAATCCGTCGCGTATTTGCCACCTTGCAGAGTTTGCTCAATAAGTGAACATGGGGAGGTTGAAAATAGATGCAAATTCACAACTCTACACGACTATTCAAACTTTAGTCAATGAGGCTCTGAGACACACACAAATGAACTTGGGGTTGAGCAATATACATTGTTTTCTAGTTCACTTTGTTTAGTTGTCAGTCCATGGCTAGCTAGTAACCTGTAGTTTTCCTTTAGTTTTCTTGTGATACATTCATTTAGTTCTATGGGTTGAGCTGAAGGTAATGTCTCCTGAATAAAAGATAGACTGATCAATTTAACAGTTTAACTGTAATGCTGTTGAAATCTGATGTGATTTTACTATAGCCGGGCTAACTGATATCCGACAGCTGACATAAACATAGATTTCTGTAGGCGTATATACATGTCTATACCTACCCTCAGCAATATACTCTTTAGATAGATAGAAAAAGTAATGGCAAATAAAACGAAAAGGTGAATATAGCCTGGCAATTTCTATTCCATGTGTACACTCTGAGAAATATAATAATAATAAGGTTATGAAAATGCGCCCAGAGATTCCTCTTCCAGACCAGATGCATGGCTACAGTGTAATGTTTTGATGACCAGTGTAAGTGACAATTATTAGAGTAAAAATAGATCTAATTCTGAAAGTAAGCGGAAATGGCTAAATCATTACCAATTCAATGCAGCCAATATTTGTACAAACCATAGAAAGGCTGCAGATGTGGGAATGTGTTTGCTAGCATTTCTATTTCTGGAACTCGGCATTGTGCTACAGCTTTGTTGGTATTTAAACAAATACATTTTACAGTTGCCTACAGCATATGGATAAAGAAAAAAACAGATTGCATCTATTCAGATAACTTGCAAATGTAATTCTGCAATAAATATCCCAACGTTTTTTTTTTTTTTAAGGACATCGCTCCTAACTTTATTCCAACATAAATCCCCCTACCGTTTGACATTTCCCTGGGAGAATTTCCTCTGTGGAAGCTCTATTCCTGTGGAGTGATGTAATTAATTCCCACTGTGAGGCTATGTTTCCCAGTTCCCTGCATTCTCTATACATTCTGCCAGGGCCAGTACATATTAACTAGACACTCTAAGTTAATACAAGTTGATAGGGGGCTGACTCCCACTTGCTATTAAAGGACTAGTAAACAATAAAAACAGAAATTGATATTTCGACTGGTATGGCAGTTATTCAGTGCAAAACTTACAAAACTGCCATCTTTGAAATTGAATTTCAGGTTTTACTAGTTTACGTTGTCTTCTGCTGGTTGCAGTTAGTTGAGATTTCTGGGGAACTTAATAAATGTGTATTATCTAATGTTTCATATTTAACAATAGTACCAGGAGGGGGTTTGTTTATTTAGCAAATAAAAGATGTATGCAATCATAAGAAAGGAAAACAAACTCCAAATAATTCAACTTCAGATATAAATCATTTTGGAATGACTGCTTTACCACTTTTTTGTGATGTTTCTTTAAATGCTTTTGCGAGAATCTATTTTGTCATTTAAGGGTCTTAATTTAAAATATCAGCAGAAATCCGGCTGCTCTGGTTCGCACTTCCTACTTCTGCTTATAATAAAGCTGCAGGTCGAGGGACATTATCCCTCGGGATTTATTCCTATTGGAGATACCCTCCTGATTCCATAGTGTTGCCAACTTCATTTAGTAGCTAATTTACTAATACAGATAGCGAGTCTCACTAATGTCACTTCTCTTTTTTTTATCAAATTAAAAGTTAATGAAACACATTTGATTTGGAATTGCAGTTACTGTATTTCTATACTGTAAAAAATAAGAACAATGCGAGATCTTGCTCAGTAAACTCGGAAAGACCAAGAGCAGTATTTCAGAGTTTAATAAATTTTGCCCATAATTTGTGTTTGTTTTCCTCTTTTTCACGGTTTCAGCCATCTTTATCTGTTAAATGAACATACCCCTGCTCTGTCTATTGTTTCTATGTCCTTTAAACAAAGCCATAACTTCCAGATGCTTGAAGCACTCCACTTGTTACCTGTCTTCCCTTAGGCCAGGTTCTCACACTGGTATATTGTGTACATAATTTTTATAAAAAAATTTTTAAAAAGCGCGTCGCAAAAATACTCAGTTATGAAAAAACATTGTTAGTAATGACTATAGCACATTCAATGTCACACTAGCGGCGCATGTCACATTTTTGTGAGCGTACAAAAAGCAGAGTAAAAAATGCAAATGTAAAAACATGTCCCGAAAATACACCAGTGTTAATACGATGGCGTTTCTTCACAACGCGCTTTTTTTTCTTTTTTTTTTAAATGATGCGCACAATATGCCAGTGTAGACCTGGCCTTAGAGTCTACTCCATTAACTGCAACATTTTTTTTCTTGTCTTATAGCCAAGAACGTATTCAGTACCTCTGATCTTTTTTTGTTAGTGAAAAATTTTGTCGCCAAAATATATTCCCCAGATTGGAGGTGAAAACCCATTACTCACTAGGGTAGATGGTCCTATAAATTTTTGCAACTAAAAAAGTCACCAATATTGAAAATAGCCACAATCAAAAAGACACTCCATTGAAATCAATGAAAAATGCTTTAAATTTTAACACTGACGAATGTTGATATTGATCTTTTTCAGTTGCAAAAAATTTTAGGGGGTTATTTATCAAAGTCCAAAGGTGTGAATTTACTACTTCCCCATATTCTGGTATTTAGAAAACTCTGCGACATGGTGAATTCGCCAACTAACAACATTTGCACACTACACAATAGACTGCTACCGATGCAGTTGCAACTTCACTATGGGAATACTGATGCAGTCGTGATTATCGGAATTCTCTCCTTAGTTAATAAGGAGTAGACAATCAGAACGTAGCAACCTGAAGTGATGAGAATTCACTTCGACAGTTGAATTCTCACTTTGATAATGAACCCCCTTATTACCTTATTGACTAAAGTGTGAATTCGGCATTGCCAAAATAGACGCAGATTTGCTTCTTGGGATTTACTAAGTGGAGAATACAATTGTTGAATAGGCAGACAGTGGTGAACACTGTAGAATGTGTAGTGTAACATAGTCAGGCGGATAGAAGTAGGATGAGAAGTCATACGGAGTGAGGCAAATTCAACAAGTGACGGGCAGTGACATCAGTCTCACCATATCCTACTAACTGTATTTTGTGAATATTCTATTTCTAAGTCACCTTGTCCCTAGGTCATGTTGTCACTTAGTCGCATTTGCCATTGTCACTTTTGAAGGAATAGTCACCTTATGCAACAACAGACCCATGCTATCAGCCAATAATTCGCCACACTGAAACAGCAATGTTAAACAGTCTCATTTGGACCTTTGCACGACTCCTCCACTTAGCCAATAGTAGAAGTACCTGTGCACACGCAAAATGAAGTGAAGTTCTCTGTAACTACTCCAGTATTTGCTCAAATTGGTAGCAAAATTACCACTTTGCAGACTTTGCTCATTAAGAGAACAGTAGATTAGATGCAAATTCATAGCGCTACGTGACTATTCTGACTTTAGTCAATGAGGCTCTTAATTGCCACTTCATCAATTGGTAAGAAATGGAAAAAGTTGCAACTAAAAAAAAGTCACCAAAAATGCATCAAAAAGTGGCAACTAGAATCAAATATAGAGAAATAGGTTGAAAAGACCCCCGAAGTCACATGAAAAGTCGCAGAAAAGTGATAGAAAGTGGCAAATAGACTCAAAAATCAGCAAAAAGGTCAAAATGACCTTTATAAATGTTCCCCTTGAAAGAGTGTAATATTAAACATCCTTACCAACTATGATACACAAATCAAGAAATGGTGGTGAAGGAAAGGCTACAAAGGCAGCACTCACTGCAAACCCTTTATTGGGTGAATAATTGCACACAACATGTTTAGGGCGGGTGCCCTTTGTCAAGTGTGTCTTGGAAGTGAAAAGGCAAGAATTATTATTCCAGCTGCAACATTTTTTTTAACAAGTTTGGATCCTTACTAACCATGTAAACTTATCATTAGCGTTATAAATCTGGTTAGGTTAATGATGTCTTGTTACAAATATGAACATGCGATTTCATGTACAACACTAGATCTAATAAAGAGCAGAACTGAATTCATCAGGATCAAAGCTTAGTAAAAAAACATTTGTAGTGCTAGGATCTACAGTATGCCGCAACACAATATATCATAAAAACATTAAAGATTAGATTGATTACTTAATTCCTTATAAAAATGTAATAGTTAAGTTAAAACAGGAGAGTATTAGCAGAGGTCTGCTTAAGAAAGCAATAGCAGATATATTAGATTGGTTTTGGGCTGAAATAAAAAACAGCATTGCATTAGGTAGTTTCCAAGCATTATTAATGAAAGGGGAAACTTGGTAACTACATAAGTGAAATGTAAAGCAAGGTTTGTAGTGCAATTATATGCTGTATTTGTAGCTGTCAGAGTGCCCAGTGCAATCTCAAGCAGGAAAACTGCATATGTTAAGGGTTGTCATGCGAAAATAAGATTTACTCTGCATAATGTCGCTGTGGCTCTGTTATATACCAGAGGCAATAGTTGGTTTAGCTTGGCAATCAGTGCAGGACAAGCCTATCCTGAACATAATCAATATGCATGTCCTTGTCAAGAGTGAAGTGTCACCAGTGGTTCCAGAATATTGCAGTTGTTCTAAGGGAAAAGGGAAATGCTAGTATAAAATATGGTAGGTCATTGTGGAGAGGTAAATGAAACAAAAAATTAAATTAAGAGAAAACATATAGAAAATAAAGACAAAATGGGGACCATTTATATTAAGAATATAGTGTCCAGTGCTTTATTTTCAAATTTAACAAGAAAAAATATTTTTTGGCGTTATTGATTTCCTTTCACAAGCATCCTGTATTGATGAAACGTCTGGTTATCTCAGCTTTAGGTTAAGACCTCTTAAGCCAGAAAAATCTTACCAATTGTAGTGCTGGTTAACAGAGCCTCTCCATCAAAGTGGCTGACTTATAGTTCTAGATATTTAATAGATCTACAGAGGGTCAATAACTCACTGGTACCCCTCTTTTAAGTTTACTTTCCATAAAACTTACTATCAAAAATTGAATAGAAAAAATTTGGATGAAAAAAAATGAGGTTAAAAAAACATAATAGTTATAATGGGAAAAAAAATCATTACTAGGCAAAATAGTCTACATGTGAAAAATAACAAAAAGCACAAGAATGAAATGTGTTTAAAAATTTTTTTTTATTTTACTAGGCCCCAGTATACAGTATATTGTAATGTTTTCTTCTTGGAATAATGGAATTGTTATCTTAATGTGTTACATTTTAAACTGTGTAGATATGTACAAATTATGACTAGAATAAAAGCAAAGGTGAGACTCAGATGCAGAAATATAATCACAGAAAGAAAGAGCAGGTTAGGAAGAGAGAATTTACAATTAGGGGACCTTGAGGTAAAGCACGGAGACAGACTTGCTCATCCTGATCTTTAATAGCTATTTTGCAAATATACAGCAGGGAAATGTCCTTTTAAACTCAGACAGCTTCATCGTGAGAAGCAATGCCGTATACTGCTGTGAAATGAGCTTCCCTTCAATCTAATGGGTGTTGCCTGGTAACCGTTGTCACTGGCAACATGGTCGCTTTTGTTTGAAACAACATCACAAAATACAATGTGTTATTCTATTGTGAAAACACATTTTATGATATAAAATTCAGATCCATTTTACTATTTACATCATTTAACCCATTTCATTACACTTATTAATTAAAAAATATATATATTATATGTAGTGGTTGCTGTAAAAAAGAACTTAAATTTGTTGCCAATTTTCACAGAAAATGGAGAGTTCTTGTATAGGTTTGAAAGATATACTTTTTCTCATCTAAAATACTTTGGAAATGTTTTAAATGGGGCTTATTTATGAAAGTGCAAATTTAACATTCTACGTACATTTGCATCACTTTGCTTTTCTTGGTCTTTTAAGTGTAGAGTCACCTTATATCACACCAGAGGCCTGCCATCTACCACTACTTCAGCACTTGTCAAATTCGTCTCTTCAATGCACTCCAATGCTTTGTGTAAAGATGCACGACATGTGAACACATATGCAAAGTAATGAGAAGAGCTCTGTAAGTGTCTATTGTAAGCTGCTGAATTGGTCCCAAATCCATCACATTGGAGAGTTTGATTAATAAATGGGTTTGGAGAGGTGGCAAATGGATGTGAATTCGGACCTGTACACGACTGTTTGAACTTTTATTAAAAAAAAAAAAAGCCCCTAATTGTAGAAGAACATTTGAAAAGCTAAAAAATATAGTATAAAGGATTCACCTGACAATATATAAATTACTCTAATTTTCTCAACATTCAGGACTGGGTTAAAACAAAAGCATGCAGGACTGGGTTAAAACAAAAGCATGCAGGACTGGGTTAAAACAAAAGCATGCAAGACTGGATTAAAGCAAAAGCATACAGGACTGGATTTCAACAAAAGCATACAGGACTGGGATAAAACAAAAGCATACAGGACTGGGTTAAAACAAATGCATTCAGGACTGGGATAAAACAAAAGCATACAGGACTGGGATAAAACAAAAGCATACAGGACTGGGTTAAAACAAATGCATTCAGGACTGGGATAAAACAAAAGCATACAGGACTGGGATAAAACAAAAGCATACAGGACTGGGTTAAAACAAATGCATTCAGGACTGGGATAAAACAAAAGCATTCAGGACTGGGATAAAACAAAAGCATACAGGACTGGGATAAAACAAAAGCATACAGGACTGGGATAAAACAAAAGCATACAGGACTGGGTAAAAACAATTTTTGACTTTACGAATCCAGTCACTGCTTTCAAACGCAAACAAGGAATTATTTTGTGCATGTCATACTAGTTATTTGGATCGTAATTTACTGCAAGTCTTTCCTGATAGCTATAAAGAATGACTGCTAAGCCATTAAGTTGCCCACATGTTGATTTCATTGTGGGGATGCTTCTACAATATAGTATTTCAAATGATCAAACATTAAAAGATCCTTTTAGGGTTTTTTTTTTATCTCTTTGACATAAAAAATATTGTGTACAAAGATGAGAATAAATGGGAAAAAAACATTCAGACAACAAATTATAGTGGTATTTTCAAACCTTGTTTTAGATTTGTTGACCTATTGGAAGTTGCCTGAGGTAACCTGTCCATGGCCAAATCATTTAAACTTATAGCTGTGAAATGACTTATATTTCTTCAAAGTATTGTTGTGACTTTGATATTAGCAGCAGTTTTTTTTTTTACTCTCAAAAGATAATTGAGGACGCAAAGTAAATATGGCTTTGGAATAATAATGTGATGCCTTCCAAATAAATCTGCAAGTAAATTTGCATGAAGAGCTCCCAGCAGTAAATAACCTTCTTTTATTGAGAGCTTCGGAGAAGTCTAAGGTCCCTAGAGACACAAACTCATTGCAATCCAAATAGAATTCATCAATAAAATTTACAAATGTTATCATATTAATTTTCCTCATTACATGTGTGTTAAATTAAGCAGCGAGATTCTTAGTCTCGAAACCTCTTCACCATATACACACTTTAGCTTCATGTTCTGTTATGACTCTTCAAAGACTCCAGGGACATTGTAGATAAGATGTTTCGCCTTAAACTCTGCTTATGAGTACATTACAAGTAATCAAATCTTTATAAACACACGTCCAATCCTCCGCCTTAACTTGCTACTGTTTGCAGGGTCAGAAAATAAAGTTTTAAACCAGCTGGATTGCAAATAGTAAAAGAAAAGAATGTTAAGATTTTCTCCACAACATTTTCTTTGACTGGAAATTCTATTACACGTGTTATTAATGGTTATCCATTTATTATGCCTTATTGTACACATTCCAATTATCCTAATTTCTGTGGTACAAGTACAAGGATATTTGATCTCCAGATGCTGCTAATTTGGCACCTTGTTGGTACTTCACCTTCAGCTGAGTCCTCTTATGTTAATGTTCCATATTCAGGGAAATTCATTTACAATGTATTACAATGAATATTTTCTTCACAAAGGTCTAGTAACCAATAGCAACCAATCACCAAGTAGCTTACATTTGTTAAAATAAACTTAAAAGGATGATATCACCAATATATGAAAATACCTCATATGCATTTATAGTTATTAATTACTATATATTCAATCTGTGCTTCCATAGATTGTGTCTAGAAAGTATGATATTTAGCTATTAAGCTTTAAATAGTGGGTTTTTGGCACATTTCTTAAATATCTATGGAGCATTATAGAAAACAATGGGACTGGGCGAGGTCTGTATAACATCATGGCTACTATCAGTAAAGGTAAAGATAAACAGAAAGCAATAAAATTAATGAATTTACATTTAAACATAACATTTTTACAGGTGCTGTATTTTAATAACTACCATGCCAAGTCAAATGGGAATTTTTAATTGTTTGGTGTTACTGCTCCTTTAAGTGCACATACTGTATAGTATGATCTTTGATACTAATGGAGGTATTGTGTCCCCGAAGAACAAAATGCTGTACACATGTACATCCCAGTTTCCCTAGTAGCCAGATAATGGCATACACAAAACCTGAAAGAAAAGGAAAATAGAAATTTTCCCATTTTTATAATGTGTATGCTGCCAGTCTGTTATCCCTGAGGAACTTATTCATTACCCAGCTCAGGGATATAAAATTAAGTTACATGTGTTTGCAACATGCAATGCAGCTAACGTAATATACTTGCTTAAGTGCCCATGTGGACAAGGCTGTATATAATAGACATCTAAGGCTGTGAAAACAAGAATCAAGGAACATAAAGCAGACATACATAATTACAAAGCTAAGACCAACACAGAAACATCGGTTTCTTTAGATTTTTTCAATGCTAGACACCTTTGCTACACAGTTAAAATGTTAAGTACTAGAGGTGGTATATCTATCTCCAAGCGGAGGAAATTTACATCAAAGTTTACTTCAAAAAGAGACACTATGAATAAAGAAATAAAACTGTATGAGTCAATATGGCATGAATGGTCTGTTAATGCATTTTTATAATAACAGCCTTGTATGCATTTTATGATACTATCAGCATTATTCATTCCCTCTGCAGATAACCCCTGAACTATCCCTGAATTGCTAAAAGACATTGAAAAATAAATTGTAAATTCTCGATATTTGCAATACTGTAAATATAAACATAATCTGTATATATAGATATAACACTATAGAGATATATAAGGCAGGTTAAGTCTACCCACTTAGGTGAATAAGTGTATACTTTAAAGACAGTATAATATGTTTCTGCATCTTACTTTGTCTCCTGTCTAGATAAGCCACAAATGGCAGTTTCTGACTTTACAAGATGGACATTGTGATCTGGACTTTATAATGGATATTTTTTGAAGAGTGAAGTCTGAAAGGCAATCCTCCTGTGATATTTGTTTGGGGGGGTCACTTTTGTGCATGGAGGTGTGGTTATAGCTTTAAAATCTGTTACCATGAAGTGTTTGTTACATTTGATAAAGAGAAGTCTGCCCAAAACATGTACTGTCCTGTAAAATAATAAAAGGTAGATAACTCTACCCATTTCACTATTCCTAGTGGCTCCTGCTGCTTTGTATATTGTGGAATTTATGGTGGAAGGTCAGGACAGTACCTTCCTTGGAGACCGTGGTACCCAATGACAGTAGGCTGCACAGAACATGGTTTATTTAGAAAAACTGGAAGCATGTTTAACATTCATGCCAGATAAAATCAGAATTATGATGTTGGATGAAATCCAGAAAAGGTCTAGCGCCCAAACACTTAAATCTACTAATTTACTGTATTTTCTGGACTATAAGGCGCACTAAAAATGCTGAGATTTTCTAAGCAATAATAAGTGCGCCTTATAGCCCGGTGCGCCTTATGTACGGATGAGTACATACCTCAGGGGGTCGGCAGGCACAGCAGGCATGGCAGACTCAGCAGGCATGGCAGGCTCAGGCATCGGCAGGCACAGCAGGCTCAGGCATCGGCAGGCACAGCAGGATCAGGCATCGGCAGGTACAGCTGGCATAAGCATCGGCAGGCACGGGCATGGCAGGCATCGGTAGGCATGGGCATGGCAGGCACAGGCATCGGTAGGCACGGGCATGGCAGGCATCGGTAGGCATCGGTAGGCACAGGCATGGCAGGCATCAGTAGGTACGGGCATGGCAGGCACGGGCATCAGCAGGCATGGCAGGCACAGGCATCGGCGCGGGCATGGCAGGCACAGGCATCGGCGCGGGCATGGCAGGCAACACGCAGCACACACCATACTCCTCCCCCCACGTGTGCCTCATTAAGTGCAGTGAATATTCATGAACCGGATGACGCGTAATGTGCTGCGCCTTATAATCCGGTGTGCCTTGTATATGGAGAAAGCCCTGATGGAAGGCCCTGATGGAACATGCGGCTTATAATCCGGTGCGCCTTATAGCCCGGAAAATACGGTAAATTAAGAACAGTGTTAAAAAGATATAAAGGTATCAGTTGTTAACTAGCAGTAATAAAATAATTCTGTTAAGAGTCCAATAGAGTCCCAAAAAGTCTGAAATTCAATGATGAATGAATAACCTGTTAAGGATTAAGTAGAATACTTTCTGCAAGCAATCCTCCGTGGCAAGTCTGCTCTATTGCCTTGGAAATACTGGATGAAAAAGATGATCGTGTGATTTGGATTGGACTGCATTTCTATCTCCTGAAGAAGCCGAGAAAATCGGTGAAACGCGTTGAGAGACTGCCAGTCCACCACAGAGAGACTTTTTTATCCAAGCGCTTGAAGATTTTATCCATACTGTAAGTTACTACATAATAAATTGTTATATTTTTATCTGGATCACCACATGGTCTTCCCTATTCTTTGAGATACATGCTGAAGAAATTGGACACCCAGTTCCTATTGTGATTACAAATTGCCCACATCCCAGTTAATATCTGCGCACCCTCCATCCGTACCACACGATCACCTTTTTAAAATCAGAATTAATTTGCTTACATATGTATGTATGTCTAATTTTATTTATAAAGCACCACAAATTTATGTAGTGCTATACAATTCAGCAATACAAATATAGTACAGATATGAGATAAGTGCATTATACAATACAAGTATAATATCACAAGGATACAGCACTCCATAAGGTAGGATTTTAGTTTGGTTTTAAAAGTGCAGAGGAAATGTTCCTGGTGAAGATAAAGAGGTATATAATTCTAGATGTATGGGGCAGAAAGACAAAAGGGTTTAAGATGAGAAAGGGCAGTCATTATTGGTGTGTGGCATGCAAAGCTGCTTTGGGAGTAACGCAGTTAATATAAAGGAATATACAGGCATTCCAGTGAGGAAATTTAGGGAGGAGCAACGGAGTGGAATGCCTTAAATGTCAGAAGGAGAACACTGTAAATTATTTGTTTGCTTACAGGGAGCCAAGGAGCAGAGAAAGATTGGGAGAAAGGCTGTCCCTTCTGGGGAGAGAGTGAGAGAATCCTGGCAGTAGAATTTAGAATACACTGGCGGGGAGAGGTGGGTAGCTGGGAGGCCAGATATAAGGACATTGCAGTAGTCCAAGCAGATATATGGATACGGATATTCACTAAAAGGGCTACCATTCAAGATACAGTCAGACAGCATGACTACAGTTGCATAAATAAACCATCATGGAGGAACTCGAAGCCCAACAACTATTAAGGAAGTATCTCAAGTCCTTCAATGGGCAGAGAAATCAGCATCCTGCCTCTCAGCAGTCCACATACCAGGAATTCTGAACTGGGAAGCAGATTTCCTCAGCCGTCAGGGATCCCTTCCAGGGGAATGGAAACTGGACCCAGTTTTCCAGTCTCTAATAGAGAAATGGGGTTTCCCAGAAATAGACCTCTTTGCCTCTAGGTTCAATCATCAGATTCCGTAATTTTGCTCCAGAGTGAAGGATCCCAGAGTAGCAGCGACAGATGCCATGAGCTTTCCCTGGGACTTCATGCTAGCATATGCCTTTCCACCATTAGCAATGCTACCCAGAGTTCTGCAGAATACACACCAAGACAAGGCAAAAATAATTCTAATTGCTCCTTTTTTTCCCCTGAGATCGTTCGTGGTTTGTAGAGCTGAGATCCATGACAATAGCCCCATCACACACTCTTCCAAAACAACAGAATCTTCTTTCTTAAAGGAACAGTTTAGGCACCAACAGTTATTTGCTGTCTGTTTGGAACTGCTAAATAAAAGTTAAATAAATGATTTCTGTCATATAAATTATTTATTTATTTCCACCCTTCACAATTAAGTGCCAGTTTGTTATTGAAGCTGCTTCCCTCTCTCAGCCACTTCCTGTTCAGTGTCAAGGAATTGACTGACAGGC
>WMED01009753.1:2500-12677 GCA_019650415.1 Pipa parva | reverse complement strand
TGACCAATAATCAGAATATTATGGCCTACTTGTGTGTATGCAGGCAAAATATCTGATAGCTCAGCTCCATTGGACCCAACAGAATATAAGTTTTATGTTATACCTCTGTAATGGCAATTAACAAAGTTGGGATTTTCCAATTCCCTTATATTTGGTGTTTTCTTGGCCAAGTATGTTTACTGGATTAGAACACAAGGCTACAACTGACAGGGTGATGTTTGAATACATTATGGATAATTACGCCACAAAGACAGAGTGTCTCTCTAGGGTAAGACAACATCTCCAAGGATATCAAATTTTCATAATCATCAGGGAAAATAGTTCAATCTAAATGAATCTCATAATCTTTCCATTAGTGAAAATATACATGATAAGAGGTGTATTGGCACTTTAAAATAGATACATAAATATCCAAAAATATTTTGGAATTGTGTCACTTGATAGGACGAGGGCTACGCAGTTGACAGTAGCAGCTTTTGAAGCTCTGTAGCAAAAACAGACAGTAAAACAACTCTGTAGTTATCAAATAAATGTGCATATTCTTAAGAAAATAACAGACAAAATGATTCTGGATCATTATTAAATGTCTATTTCCCACTACTAGTGATGTTTAACTGGTTGAGTAGCAATGGTATCCATATGATCTTATAGACTAATGTAGTACATCCGCTCAAGGAAACAGGAAATGAAATGTACCCAAGGAATTTGCTTCTGTTTAGAAAGCATTCCAAATATCCACACTTCTAGAAGTATTGAAAACATATAATTAGAGAATACATGCAGAAAGATTAGGTTGTACAGCAATACATCTTATATTTCAGCTATAGAGCCCCTTTACATTAAAATCTGTGCATATTAAAATAAACGGTCACATAATACTGCATTGTTCTTTTATGTTTATATTTAGTAATAGCAGCAACCAAGCAGTATTAATATATATATAATCAACAAATAATGATATTCTTTTACATTGGATTGCTGTACCCTCTGAAAAGAGCTAGCACTCACTCAATTGCAAATCAGTACTGTAAAATGAGATGCAACTGGAATGATAAAATGACTCACATCCATGGAGGGCATTGTGTGTAAATGTTTCATTCTATCCTTTAGCTGACAAGCAGCCAATGCAGATGCTTCAAGAAGAAGCAAAAATAGGAGGTGGGGGAAGCTTAATTCCTGTTATCGGCTGGTCTTTGCGCCAGCCTTTGTGTTGACAGCTGCTATAGCAGTAGTTTCACAGTTACTTTTAAAGAGAATTCTTAGTTCTGCAGAATTATTATTTTTTTAATGACCAGGTCCATATTTGTATTAGGAAATGGTTCTGAAAAAAAAATGAGCCTAACAGACATTTTAATTGTAAACTAAAATAAATTTCGCAGAAAATGTTCTCAGTAATCTCTTGTTTCGAAATTAAATTCAAACGGTGAGTTTCAGTACAATACTAGGGGCAGAATGCATAACAAAATGGCTTCCTAGTATATATAGTACTACACAGTATAGCGATAAGTCACTATAAGGCAAATGCTTATCAGTTTCAGAGCAAAGCCATACAGATGAAATCACATATACAATTTTGCTTGGTGGTTTTTAGAACTTGCCTCGGCTATGGTCACTACATCGTATAGAATCTTTCTGAAATATTTCACTCATACCACATGGTACATTTTACCCCATGCAGCAACCATTAGATAGGGGCAGAATTAATCAGCAGCATGTTGTAAAATATATAATGGTGGAAAGTAACCACTTTGCAAAGGGAAGGTGTAAACTTAGGGGTTATTCACTAAAGTCCGAATAGTTGCGTATAGGTGCAAATTCGTCAGATAAAGATAGTCACAATAGGCTGCTACTGTTGCAGTCGCGTCTTTATAATGAGAATATTGTCACGACTTTACAATAGGGAAATTGTAGCGGATTTGCTATGAGAATCCGCTGTTTGCGCATTAACAGTCAAATTCGCACCTTAGTGAATAACCCCCCTATTAACCTCCAATAGGTGCCTAGTCATTCTCTACGAGGGAACATTCCTTTAAAAAGAGCATAGAAAAATAATTGGAGGAAACAGAAAATGTAAAATGTTCCCAGATCACTATACATACAGGTAGCATCTGCTACGCCTACCAAAAATGGTTTGTATTTTACAATAAACTGTTAAAGAACCAGTAATACTATAAAAAGAAATGTGCGGGTTAGATTTACATGGCAGGAGTTTCTATGCAGTACTGGAAAGTTGGTTTGTGTTCTCTGTCTCTCTCTTCTGGTTGTATCCAGATGGGGCATTCTGGGGAACTTTATGAATATCTACACTGTGAGTCTTAAAAAAACACACCAAAACATTTTTAATCATATCTTCCATAAAATTTGGCCGATTTTGATAAAATTTGGTATTATAAGTCCAAAATAAATTTGCTGCTGACTGACTAAAAAAAATTTACTTACTTACTTCAATGGTTGCTAGGATACGAAAGCGGCAGACGGTAGTTTGTATACAGAAACGTCAAAATGGTTTTCAGTACTGAAGACAAAATTTTGATTAAGAATTTGGTACTGCTGAAAGGGTATAGCAGTCGTAGATTAATTAAAGATTTCCCGAATAAAGGTTGGAATAAGAATGGTCTGGATGTGCTGCTGCGCAAGATCCGAGCAACGGCCAGTGTGAATCGTCAGCCAGGCAGCGGACGACCGCGTTCAGTGCGCACACCAGAGAACATCGGTGTAGTGCACGATCTTGTACTGAGCCAAGAGGACATGCCTCAACAAATTAAAACATTACTGTTTCTTTTAACAAGGCTCACTGATTTTACAGTAACAAACTTTATTTAAAGTAGGCTAGCATAAACCTATGTTGCATACACTTCATTGAATTTCAAGTTTCACAAGTTATTATTAAGCTAGTACTCGGGTCAGGTTGGTACTGTTGGTACTTGGGTCAGGTAAAAAAAATTTAGTCAGCAGCAAATCAATTTTGGACTCACAATACCAAATTTTATCAAAATCGGCCGAATTTTATGGAAGATATGATTAAAAATGTTTTGGTGTGTTTTTTTTAAGACTCACAGTGTATTATCTCAAGTTCCATAAGCACCAACATGACTAGGCAGGGATTTGTTTACTTAACAGATAAAAGATGGCTACAACAACACAGTATAAACTCAAAATAATACAAAACAAGAAGTCAACTTCATAGATAATATTTTACCAGCACCATGTACTGTAGGAATAATGCCACACCAATGCAAATGGAATTAATTCTATTTTTTCGTGTTACAGGTCCTTTATGTTTACTGACGCTGCCAGAAGCCATTGCGGTATAGTTTTATAGATACTCTAACATCATAATCTTTGCACATATGACATATATAAATGTGAAAATAAATGTCAACATCCACCACTGGGTGCATTTTGTATTTATGCTTAACTATTGATTGTACTGTAACAGAGGTTTTTTTTTTTTTACGTTATCTAATATTCAGTTTATGAGACTCCTCAGGGTTAGTTCCTTAGCTTATCATAACCCAGAAGGCCAATAATTTGTTTAGTCTAGTATGGTTCTTGCTCTCTAAAGGGGTTATTCACTAAAGTCCAAATTGTTGTGTATAGGTGCGAATTTGCCAGATAAAGACAGTCGCAAAAGGCTGTTACTGTCGCAGTCGCGTTTTTATAATGAGAATATTGTCGAAGTCGCGACTTTACTATGGGAAAATTGTTGTGACTTTATTATGGGAAAATTGTTGCGACTTTACAATGGGGAAATTGTAGCGGATTTGCTATGGGAATCTGCCGTTTGCGAATTCGACAGTCGAATTCACACCTTAGTGAATAACCCCCTGAATGTACTGCATCAGCAGTTGTGCTACTATTGACCTATGAGAGTGTGTCACTTCTGGTGGTAAGTTTCCCCTCAGCCAAAAAAAAGTAATATATTGAAGACAACTGTAGCCTCTTTAAAGTAAATATAAATATAAACTTCTTAATTTGAAAAGGCAGTATCTTATTTCTCGATTGTTGGTTAAGGTAATAAGACCCTTTATTTCTTGGTTCTTATGGAAAACTCTGGAATTCATGGCAATGTAAAAAATTACACAGATCTGCAATTTGGCTTGCTACCAGTGCTTGCTGGTAATATGGATTCCTAAAAATTCACTCTTAAAAGTATAAACAGCTTCATTTACACCAATCAAACCCTATCCCATAAAGCTTAGGTACCTTCAGTGCAGATGTTAAATGTTGTATTCAAGGACTTAGGGCCTTATTGACTAAAGTCTGAATTCATCTGTCAAATTCACTTTGCTACAATTTGAGTCACATTGTCAAAATAGTCACAAATTCGCTTCTCCTTTTTTTTTATGAAACTGCTGATAGATTTGTCAAACAAACGGACTGCTACAAATGATTTTGAATAGAAGTAGAATGCAAAGTCATATGAATTGATGTGAATACCCCGAGTGAAGTGCAGTGATGTCATCCTCACCATATCCCAGTAACTGTATATAAGTGAATAATACTTCTGTTTCTATGTCCTCTTGTCCCTAGATCAAGTTTAGTTGTAGACAAATTTAGTTGCAGTCTACTTAGTCAATTTTGAAGAAATAGACACCTTACACCACACCAGAGCCCTGCCATCAACCATCCCAATTTGCCACTCTGATGTGGTGGACTTAAACAGGTGATTTCGGAGCAATATACCTTGTCGAATTCATAACTGTGATGGACTCCTCTACTTGCTGAATATGCAAAGTACCTGTGCATGTGAAGTACTGGAGAGAGCTCTAAGCCCTCAACTATTGTATTTGTCCAAATTAGAAATATATATGCCACATCTAAGAGTTTTCTCAATAAGCGAACAAGGAGAAGTGACGATCAAATGTAAATTCATAGCTATACACGACTACTTGGCCTTTATTCAGTAAGGCCCTTAGATTTGAGATGAACAATGCAGAACATTGAACAGAAATTGAAGCTGGGCCTCTTTGAATTCAATGTCTTGCAACATCTATTCTTTATATAGGGGCATTTATGAAAATGCCTTACAGTCATCAGATAAATGTCATTAACCATTCCCTTCAAATTTTCTGACTAATAAAATATACCTGGTATACACCCTGTATATTTAGTGGCAGTTCTGTATTTTCTACATCATGCATCTCGATGGGTATCTCTGTTTTTGAAGGAAAACGTAGGAAGGTAGGCTTTACCACTTCCTTCCACATAAAATGACACTGCTATCATCATCATCATCCTCTGCTGATAATGTCAAACATCTCCAAAACACATGCTGTTTTCCATTCGGAGATAAAAATGTAGGATTCATTTTCTACAAAGGGCTGCCTTCTGATCTTTGTAAAATGTATCACAAGTACTTAAACAATTCAATAAGAAGGGGGGAATTTATAAAGGTCATTTTGACCTATTCACAGCAATGTGATTCGTTTTGCGGCTTCCCACCACACTATCACCATTTCTTTCTTTCCGCTACATTTTAGATTTCCCTCAGTTTATGTAAAGCCGAATAAAATGGATCGATATTGATAAATAGTGATGTGTTAATCCCACTACACTTTACATTGCTTTCAATGGAGCAATCAGGGATCTCATGGGAATTACCACGGGACACTATAGAGACACTATAGCATATCCAAAGCCTGAATGTGTAATACACCGATGGAGGGTAAAGGTGGATCCTCTGTACCAAAGCGGGAGACAGGCGCTAGTAAACACTAAGGTGCAGAAATTAAGGAGGCCCTCGCCTTCACCCAGAAATCCCCCACAAGGGAGTATGGCCTTTACAGCAGGGGACCTCTCAGGTCACAGCCCTCAAGTTGACCACTGGTGGCAGCTGAAAAGACTCACATGGGAATTGTGGAGGAAAACTGGAACAGATTAACTGAAACATAGTGGGATCATATTTAGTGCAGCATAGTAGAACATTCACTCACAGTAACCCTGGGTACAAGCTGAACTGTAACTCACAGAACCCCTTTGAAGCTGCTCAGACACAGAAGATCCTCTCATGGAACCAAATAGGGCAGACACTGCAAACACGCTGGTGCTGTACTTGGCAGAAGATGTAACTGCAGTGCTAGCTGTGAAGTGGCCCACTGGAGACTTTACATGCTGCAGAACCTCTTGGCAGAAAGAAGACAGAAACAGATTTGAAGATCATGAAGATATTCCATGAACTTATTCTGGAACACTGGTCTGCAGAGCTGACACTCAGAAGGCTCTGTTGAAGCTTGGATGAACAAAGATTAGCTTCCATAATGACAGGAAAATGTAGCTGGAGACATTAATGACTGAGCACTGCACTTAGGCAGCCGATTGGCTTCAAACCCGGGAAGCGCTGAGGAGAATTGGGACCCAGCACTTACCGGCAGGCAGAGCAGTGGAAGTAGCAAGAAGCGCCACTCATGAGAAGAGCTCCTTTTGGATCCATATCGCCGATCTTTCCACCAGGGACTTAGAAAACTTTTCAAAACTATCTCCATAGGGAATAATGGGTTTTTCGCCACCCTCAACTGGGCAAACACTTTATAGTGAATAAATAGGTCACAAGGGGCATAATAAATATTTATAGTGGCGACACTGATATTTTCAACCTAATTAAAGGTATATCGATATACCAGCAGAAAACATTTGTGATTTTTATAAATATGTAAAGTGTAAATACACTTTATAAATTTTATAAAGTGTAACTTGTCTTTACAATGCGAATACGGGTAGCAATCACTTCTGTAATATAGCGCTCCCTCATTTTTTTTCTTTCTATCAAAATGTGCTTGCCTATTGCGCTTTGTTTAAAATGATTAAAGGTTGTCTCCTGAGTGGTAACATTGTCTAGCTCCTTTGCAAACATTATACAGATGACCCAGTCCCAATTATGTTCTTTAAAAAAAAGAGTGCATTACTGTTACGATATAAAGACTCCCTCTGCTAGCCTCAGGCTTCCACTCTGTCTGAAAGAGAACTGCTATGAGCACACTATGAAACAAAATAAGTATGTAATCTCCATGTGAACAAAACACATTACTGAAGAGGTAAATGGAGTCTGCCCAAGCAGGGAGACGGCAGCTTTGAAAAGAATTAAAATGTGCTTTCTTCCCACCTAAATAATACTTCTTTATTTTCCTAAAACAACTTTTCTGGTGAGCGTTTTTAACAGGTAACCAGTGAGATGCAGTATGTAAACATTCCTTAAAAATAACAACCTCACATATTGAACTTTTCTTCTCATCCTTGTTATCGCTAACAAATGTTTGGCTTAATCAGTTTTCTCTCTCTCTCTCTTGGGCATGTGGAGCTATATAGGAAATGGTCTGATTACAGAAAAATGACATTATGCTATTTCTAGTGTACCAATACTATTCTAAAACATAGTAGCTTTATGGATTTCAAATAAGCGTTAGGTTTAAATGCCATCTATTTAATTCTCTGTCTGTCTAGATCTATTTCTTCTTATTATATCTATCTATCTATCCATCTATATTATTATTATATTGCCAGCATAAGACTATTTAGTACCCTGGGCAGTGTTCACTGTGACTATACACCATCTTGTAACAAACATGTTTTCCTGACTTATTCCAATGGTTTATTATAAGCATAAAATATTGTCAGAGATCTACAGATCCATAGAAAATACAGGATAGATTATTCTGAATTTATACCTGTTCGGGCACCTTTGTGTCAGCATTTTGTGAAAAGTAGTGATTGCAAACTATCCCCTTTAATACAAAATTGCTAATAAGGAAAGGGAACCATCCATAATTCCACTTAAAAGATGGTACATTTTTAGCAATTTACCATACATATGGGTGTAGCTGTTTTCCCAGGAACCAAAATACTAAATCAAATGCCTTGAAAGGACAGCAACTATTAGATAGATAGATAGATAGATAGATAGATAGATAGATAGATAGACAGACAGACAGACAGACAGACAGATAGATAGATAGATTTATTTGTCACTGGATAGTACAGACATACATATCAGTGAAATTACATACATGTCAGATTAGAGAAAAAAAAGCAAAAAAAAATAAATAACAACAGTAACAGTAAGAGTAGTGACATGATGAACGCAGTAATATACAATAACAGTCCAACCCAGGCTAGCACAATATAGGAGGTGGAATTTAGGATGAAAATGCATTCTTAAGCTAACAGAACACAAGAGGAATATTCAGAACTGATTTTATTGTCAACAGTCAGCACAACATGGTAGAGTTTCTATATTGGCTGGCAATAGTTGCACTGTAACTGGGGTGAAGAGGTCTTCCTACTATCCCTTTTTAATGCTCCTTGCCAAACTGTTAATGGCTGCTCAAATCCTTGCAACCCCTAAGGACTATGGGGGTAATTCAGCATAGTGCAAAGTTACCTCTGGATCAAGACAACTCGAGTCGCCTCGCTGAGACTGGAATCCCTTTAAAGCGTTCACTGATGTGTGCGTGCAGGACATCAACGAGCGCATAACAGCCTCTCGGAAGTGTTGCGAAGGATCCGGAGGCAACTTCGCACTATGCTGAATTACCCCCTATGTCTTATAACAAAATACTGAACAGAATATGTAACTCAATAGAATATTAAGATACCTATTAGGGGGAATATCTTTAAAGCTTTCCTGAACATGAAGAATATTTTTTGATGTTTTCATCTTCTGAGCTTACCTGATGTTGATCAGTAGAGCCTTAATAAGAAATACTGACTAGTTTGCGAATTAAATGGAAAATTTGTAGAAGATAATCTATTTGAGAACTACATCATTGAATCCTATCATAACCAGGTGCATAATAACTCAGTTGTAGTACACAAGACAAGCAAGTGGATTTATTTGGGGACGACAGACTATATATGCCAATAATTTACAATGAAGACCTTATATAGCAACCCAAGGCCTTCTGTAGTACCTTATGTGTTATGACACATGAGATATTTGTAGCAGCATTTTTAGTATTATTTAGTACTCCCATTTATGTTTAAATCTCTCTTCATCCTTTCATTAAATTACATCCAAGGTAATCCATAGGTGTCAAAACAGAAAACATGCTGCTTCTGCTTTAACTAAATGTGACCACTAAAGTAGCATCTTCTTGCATGACATGTGACAGGGATTCCAATATGTAAAAATATGGTACTTGCAGCAATATGTTTGGTCAGGACAGCCAATAATAAAGCAGTATGATGCCCTTTCCTGCATATCATGAATGGAATCCTTTTTTGTATAAGATCACATGATGCGTAGATATTTGCTACAGCTAAAAAATTTTTTGTAAGACCGAAAGAAAGAAAAAATAATATAAATATTTAAAATAATAGAGTATACTTTTTAAAACCATAAGTGTGTTTATGTTTTATTACAATAGTGATCATAGGTTACACCAGTGATGTCCAACCTATGGCCTGCGGGCTATATCCGTCACGCAATGCAGTGCTATCCGGCTCTCGCTACGAATTTTGAATTGTTGTGTGTTGGTGCGAATTCGCCAGCTAAAGACAGTCGCAATAGACTGCTACTGTCGCAGTTGCAACTTTACCATGGAAATATTGTCACAGCGCCAACTTTGTCGCGACTTTACTTTACAGTCACAACTTTGAAGTGGCCCGTGACACATGTTTCACAAATTTATATGGCCCCCAGGCAGAAAAAGGTTGGGCATCACTGGGTTACACAGTACTGAACATTCTAACAGTGATTTTAGTATAAGTAGAATACTAGCTGCTTCTAGCAGGTAGAAGTGAAGATAATAAGTATAACATATACAGTATATCCCAGTTTATTTTCTAGGCACCCAGAAAGAGCTGATCTGAAGAGCTGATAATTTGATAAGCATGTTTTTTAAAACTGGGCTTTGATTTTGAATTCTTCAATTTCTTATACAGACCACTGATGAATCCCACAGGCAAGTCAATAAATGCCTTACTTCCTCCTTTACAAAAACAACCGAGGTCTATGTGCATGAACCCAAGCATTTAGGAAAATACAATAGAAAATATATGGCCCAATATTAGAGAATTGAATTTCACTTTAATGTTATTGTGGCTAGTACACATTGTGAGCAGGACTGATGCTTTGGGTGGTGTAGTTTAACCTTGTACTGGAGGAGATTAGGGAGAAGCAGCATGCAAATGATTCCACTTACATATATTTACATCACTTAAAATCCCAAATGATTTATCC
>WMED01009752.1:0-10512 GCA_019650415.1 Pipa parva | reverse complement strand
GGGGGCGCCTAGGGTGCCAATAGGGCCAGAGCCGGCTCTGGACATTGGCAGCCTTCAAACCTATTTGAAGATTTCAAGCAAAATATGTGCCATAATGTAACTCTCAAAAATATCCACAGATAAGCAGAAACAGACCCATTAAGTCCTCCAGCATGACTCCCAGGGTGATCTCAAACATAGAATTTCTTAGCCTCTGCTCCAGTGACATCCCTGATGTCACTGGAGCACTTAGGGGGTAACTTAGAATCCGAAGTAACCAGTATCAGGCAGTGAATGTGCAAATAAATGCACTTCAACATCACATTATCAGAAATAAGCATATCAAAATGTGATACAGTAAATTTGTGCCTACTGTTACTGTAATAGTCACAAATTAGTAATTAATACTATTCTGCCTGATATAGACACAAAACCTGGCTTCTTACAGTTGCAGCAATGGCGGTGCAAGAGAGAGATCTCTGTAGGAGAAGCTATAATGGATTTGATTTTTTTTTAGGAGCAGAAAATGGTGGTACAGAAGATCAGGATGGGAGAGGATGCCCTCTCAGGGCTTTGTTGTGGGAAAAGCCTGATGTCACACCACTGTACTGTGCCATCAATGAAAGAAGGTCATTGGTATCACAGACTATGTGAGCTCATCCATGACTACTTAATGTGACAGAAGAGAAGATGACAGAGTAGGTAATTAGAAATCAATATATTTTTTTTTTTTACATTTATTTTCACAGGTTGGCCCACAATTTTAATAAGGCCCTCGAACTTCTCACCCCACGTGCAGGTATGGGTAGGATGTCAGGACAGGGGGGCAATCTAGGTTTGTTTATAGGGCCTCCACCCCAATTAAAGTTTAATGGTGGGACCCTTAGATAGACACATGGAGCCCATTTTCTTAATTAAATTAAAGGTCTCCCACTATCACCAGGGGATTGGAGGCAAGGAAGGAGTTCAGTGACTGACCTCCCTCCAGAGTAATGCCCTCTGCCCCCCTGACTAAAGATTTGCAGTTGGGGTCAATCTTACTTCCCATTTCTTTATAATATTCCTTCTACCCCTACAAGTATTTTTTATTCCTCTTACCACAGTGGTGGGAAATGGGGTTAGAAAGAAAAGATAGGGGTCTATTGGGAACGTAGTTTAGTTTAGTGGATACAATTCATCGATATTTATGTATTCACTAACACTTTCACCATACTGCATAAGACTTCAGCTGCTAACACCAACTTTTTAATATATTGTGCTTCAATTCACTTCTAGGCTTTTATGAACAGGTACAACTTGTTCACAGAAAATTAAAATGGACAGAATCATACAGCATTAAATATGAGGGGTTTGGGAAGTCACACTATAATTACTTGTGACACCAATGACACCATCTGACAAAAATGTTGGTGAACTGATAGCCAGGACATAACCATGGACTTAAATTTTATAAGTGGGGTTGATAGGTAAAATACTGTATGAACAAATTCAGAGCAACAGCAACTGAAATTGCCCATAATATAAGCTTTTAGGTATAATAATATGTGTTTGAAATCTTTTAAGAACATTTCCTTCTAAAGTAAGCCATGTTTAGTGTCAAGACAGGAAATGAGTCCAGCCCACTATGCTATTGATTTAATCTAAAAGACTATACAAGCATTTCTGTGTACTAGAACATAGAATGCTTTTATCTTACTGATAATGCCATGTGTGGTAGAATAGAATGATGAATTACTCTGTGTCGATATCAGTTAGAAAAGTGACTGATGCATTTAACATTAGAGCTATAAATAGAAAGAGCTATATTCTTTTGATGAGGAAAGGAAATGCACAATAACCACATTTAACTACAGATCACCAAGAACTGTAAACAGGGTAAACTTTATTTTTACATCTATTGCACAAAGTGAACAAAAGGCCTCATTTAATTAAGTTAGGAAAATGGTTTCACCGAGTATGCCAGCAGTTTATTAAAGTCTGTTTCATTATTATTGTCTGTTTCTGCATTTATTCCATTGCACAATATTTCAAGGTGGGGTACCATGACATGGTAGAAGGCTTACTATATTAACATACTATACATAACTAATCTTCTTTGCAATAAAGGGATACATACTATTTTTTAAGTAGTATTTATAATTGGGTCAAAGCTGGTAGCATTCCAATTATATACAATAATGTATTGCTGTCCAGTACTGGATTGCAAAGAATGAGCTTCTTTCATTTGGATAGATGTATCCTTTCTCCTGCATCAACATCAACTAATAGTGGGGCGTTGTTTAAACCCTGCCTCTAGAGCTAGGATATATGGTGCTGTTTACTCGTAGAGGTACTAGAAGGCATAGTAGCCAACTTAAAAAACACTGGCAACTCAAATTTCAAATTTTCAGCAATTTGAAACAAAATGTAAGGAGCGTTACTTACCTTAGTTCTCATTTCCAGTGCCAGTGTTATCGTGGCACTGGGAACGCTGATTCCCTTCCTTGGCGGTCACGTTGCGGGTGTGCGCCAATGTCATGGGTGTGCACACATGACATGGATACGTCACGGTCACGTGCTTTTGATGCGGCCCAGTCACATGTCCAGCTCTTGTACTATTTAAAAGAGCTTCTCTAGAGCAGTGATGCCCAACCTGGGGCCCACAACCCAGCGCTATCCTTATCGTTGCTTATAAATGTGAATTCACCAGCTAAAGAGAGTCACAATAGACTGTTACTGTTGCAGTCTTTATAATGACAATATTGTCGCAGTCGCGACTTTACTATGGAAATTTGAGGCAGTTCTAACTTTAAAATTTGTCACAGTCGCAACATTGAAGCGACCCGTGACACGCACTTCACAAATTTATATGGCCCCCAGGCTGAAAAAAGTTGGGCATCACTGCTCTAGAGTGTCTGTGCCCGATTATAGAACTCAGTTTGGTAGATCTTGGTTGTGTTCCTTCCCCTGTTACTGTGTAATAAACTCAGCCTGTTGCCTGTTAATACTTTATCCCTTCCCTGGCTTCTGTTTTCCACTACATCTCAAACCTGAACCCTGTTAATGTTTGCCTTCCTTCTCCATCGGAGGTCAGCTATTCTCAGGGACCACAACCTGGGAGTCCCTGGCAGCAAAGCCCATACCTCCTTGAGAGGGTCAAAGGTGAAGACCGGGGTGCTTCCTAGATTCCGCACCCTGGGAGTAGCTAGTGCCGAGACCACTGTGGAATTCATGCTACAAGTCTCCTACTCCACGCTTTTTCTGATGAATAATTACACTATATACCAGCACCCCAGTGGCAATACGTATCATAACACATTTATTGGATCACTTTTAAGCATTAAAACCATAGGATTACAGAACATAAGCTTACTTTCTACTGTTGAATGTACTTTCATTGCACTGGAAGTTCATAACTACAGTTCCATGTTTTGTAGGTATTTTGTATATGTGGAGTATTGTGTATGTAAGTGTGTATACATGAGAAACTAGGCAAAACCAGTAAAAACATTGCAAATATGCATCTAAGTAGATTCAATTGGGTTTTTCTGTGAATACACCAAGGTCACCAGAAGGTTACATGGCCCAGATACTAAGTACAATCAAGCACAGTAGCCACATTAGTTACCAGCTAGTCACAGGAAGGTATTAATTTCTAGACCTATGTCCATATCAGTGCTGTACCTGTACAGTAAAAAGAATTTATAATAATATAATAAGAGTAAACCCACCTATAAAAAGCTCACTTTATTGCATTATCTGGAGAGAATTCACAGTTTATAGTTTAATCTACTTGAGTTTTACATAATACCATGCAAGGATGTTGTAGTTTCTGACTAGTTGTAATCTGGGTAGTTTTACAGCATGTTCTTGTTTTATTTTGCTAATAATTCTGCAAATAATGTTCCAATGTTTATCAGTGGACGGAGTTTACATTTGCAGTGTTCCATCAGTTTCTATATTTGTCTCTCTATAATTTTGCAATAATGTATTAAAGAATTCAAAGAGGATCCAGAACCTGGCCTGCAGGTTTTGGCCTGTATATCATTTCATCTGGATGTCAGTCCTCCACTTGGTATTACATATTGTGTAATTGCTTTGCTTGAAGGGAAATGTGGTTACAAAGGACTTAGATATGTTTTTTTTTTTTTTTCAATTTTGTTGCAACATCATTGGGTCTTATTTTTTGTGTGTTTAAGCTTGTCCATTTTGACCATGGTGCAACCTTCACCTTCTGAATAACTAATTGTTATTATGTTTTTTAGGAAAGTCAAGAGTAGGGCATTGTGGGTAATTCCATTTTCCATGTAAATTTGTTTTTCAGTATGACATGGTCCAGTCCCCCTCAGCCCATGAAATCCACTTGTTAGGAAGGATGGAAAACATCCTGATAATGAGGTATTGTAAGACCACATGTCAAACTTTATATAAGCCTATATCAGCAGAGTATTTTTACTTTTGAGCACATGAGCAAACGCAATTATTTGACTAAATCCTGGCAAATAAACTAACCCTATTGATCTCTCCTAAAGATAGCTGGCAGTTAGAATAGTTACCTCACAGTCAGGGCCATATTTGCCCCTAAGCACCCATATGTCGGTATCTAGAGCGGCATCTGTTGGGGGGGGGGGGGGGGGGGGCAGCAGCAGGGTGGCCAGGGTTGCTGCGTCACTGGCTATGGGGTGTGGTGAAGGTGAGTGCGTCTGGGGTGGCATAGGTTCTAAATATAGTCCTGTATGAAGAGACTTTTAGTTCAGGATCAGTTTATCAGTGTTAAGAGTAGACAACTAATAATTCCCCAGTCTATATGATGAACTGTCTTTATTTTCTGCAGTAAATGGCTCTTGTAGGTTTTCTAGATGGTCTGTTGCAGGTAGACCTTGCCTTAGCAGTGTGTTTAGGTTCTGGGATATGGGGTGGGAGAAGATTGGATGTACCCTTAAGGGTATTTATAACTTGTATTGCATATACCAAAACCATCCATGCCCATGACAAGCTAGTAGGCAGACAATTCCTGCCTTTACTGGCTAAGATAACTATAGAAATAACACAATTACAACTGCATTGGTGGAAAATGGACCACAGCTTTATTGGGAATTTCAAAACATGAAATGAAATTTCAGCACATACAAAATTAAAGCATGCCAGTTGCCAAGCAACCCATGTGTATTCAAGCATTATCAACCAAGAGTCTCCAACTATCTGTACAGGAAAACCAAGCCATGAGCTACTGGCACCCCTTCCAGAGTAGTCATAACTCCCCATATATACCAAATTTTACAATGTCAGTGCTAAAGATCCTCCGCACAAACAAACTTATAGCATCCCAGTTACCAAGCAACCGATGCGCATTTAAGGGGTAATTCAGCAAGGTGCGAACTCACCTTGCTATGCTTCGCCTCAGCTCGCACAGACTGCACACGGACATCAGCGAACGCTTTAAAGGGATTCCAGTCTTGGCGAGGCTCGTGATGCTCGACTCCAGCAGATTCCCATAGCAATTTCCCCACTGTAAAGTCGCGACAATTTTTTAATGTCAAGATTGCGTCAATTTTCCCATAATAAAGTTGTGACTGCGACAATATTCTCATTATAAAAACGCGACTGAAACAGTAGCAGCCTATTACGACTGTCTTTATCTGGCGAATTCGCACCTCTATGTAACAATTCGGAGTTTAGTGAATAACTCCCCTGGGTCTTTGCCAGGTTGTATTTGGGGATAAAATTGAGCTTGGTATGATGGAATTAGGAATACAGGCAACCAGAATTGAGCCCATACTGCAAGCAAGATCCTTAACAATCAAGATTAAAAAACACAAGTAATCAAGAATGACAATAAATTGTGTACATTGATGGGGAAAGTAGAATCTGTCAGTTGCAATTACCACACATGCTGTACATCAAACAGGAGCGCAGATGTAAAGGCAGGAAAGAGACAGAGGAGATACAATAATGAGGTAAGAAATAAGAAAGGCAGCTAGTGGAATTGGCTTTTACTGCTCATACATTTGGCACATTGCCCATATAAACATGAATTCAGATGTTTTATAACTTTAGCTGTGATGGCATGGTATATCGTATGTGCGGTATTAGATATTTTATCTGTTTGTTTGAATTAGCTTTTATAATAAATATCATCAACTGCTTACAAAATAATTGAACATTCCTAAAACCTGAACACATATATGGGGTGTATTTATCTAAAGGCCAAAATGCTCTTCAATGCATTCTACTCCTGAAATTTTAAAGTGATACTGACAACCCCAAATCAAAAAGCACATTTTATAGAAAGCATAAGACTGAGCAGAGTGAGTAGTCCCTTTCTGTTACAAACACAAAAATAAACAAAATTTGTTGTGTACATTACCAGTTTCAAAATTCCCACTGCTAGGCAAGGTACTCTATTGCGACTATCTTTATTTGGCGAATTCGCACCTATACGCAACAATTCGGACTTTAATGAATAGCCCGCATTGTCCTTTGGAAATATCTTTAACATGTTTACAAATCAGTAAGCAACATGCACTGTTCTTTCATGTTTTCCAAACAAACTTTTTTGAGATGGCGCAGTTAATTATATTTCACCATGAGCAGAACAAGGTTCACATGTTTCTGGGGAAAAAAGAAATACCTGCAGGTGCACTATCTATAAAGTAGGGACTGGTGAACTGGATTTAGCAATTAAGACATTATGCAAACTAACTTGGTTGTTTTTGGATAACTGTGTATTGCATATCTTTGATATCCTACTTGGTTCTGAATGAACTGTTTGCCTAAATTTAAATGCTTTCTGCTCTAGTAATGAACAGAAAAGAAAAAGACAGGTTTTAAATGTATCCCTTTAACATCTTTGCTAGCCAGAATTAGTTTTAGAGGTATGATTTTAAAGTTTCTTAATCATAATCAGCAACTATAAAGTACATACAACAGTCATCAAGTACAATTCGCTTTGAAATAAATTAGGTTTTATGTTTTAGGAAGCACGGAATTAAATTTTATATATATATATTTTTATATTATGATTAATACTGTACCAGTTTTTACAGAAGAAAACCAGAACTGACAACATAAGCACTATTTTCTATTCTAAGTAACAGACTTGTTTTTGTCCACTGTTTATGTTAGGCTGGCCTGGTTTTATCAGTGTAAACTCCATCCAGCAAGTGTTTACAGGGCATAAACCCTAATTGTGTAACATTATGAAGAATGAGAAAACAGCAATACTTTCTCATTTTTTTTTTAACATTAATTACACATTTGCTCCAAAAAAAAAAAAAAAAAGACAACTCATGCTATTTATACAAATGGAATCTAATCCACCGCAAACAGTAATTCAAAACAACTGTTCTTAAAAATGAAAATTAAAGTCAAATTTGTTGCTTTTTCATTTATTTTATTTTCACTCATGTAAAATAAAATCTAAGCAACTATGCCTGTATGCCTGTACACAAACAGAATTCCTTTGTATATTGGACTGTCTAAGCTTAACATATTGAAAATGTTGCATAACATATAATACATAACTCCAGTGTGGTTGCTGCTGAGTGCTGTTCTTAAAGAACCAGTAACGCCAATAAAAGAAGTATCCCAATATGATTGGAATGGTAGCACTATATAGTACTGGTAAAAAATGTTACCTTTAAAGTTAAATACCTGATTTATATTATATTGAGTTTGATTTTCCTCTTTGTGGTTGCAGCCATTTTGTATCTGTGAACAACACCCTCTTAGTAACTTTGCTTCCTATGGAACTTTAAATAATACATACCTGTATTCATGAAGTTCCCCAGAAAACCCAACCAGGCTGCAACCAGCAGAGCGAGAAACAACACAAACCAATGAAAATCAGTATAAGAACCTAATATAATGCTGAAAAGAGATTTTCAATGGATAAAGGTATATTTGCTGTGATGTTGGTATCTTCTATTGAGTAGACTATATCTGTAAGTGTGACAGAATGGTGACAAATGACATTTGTATTAGTCTTTTCCAAAGTTCTGTACTTTTCCCCTAAACTTGTCTATGTGTAAGGACCTCATGTTCATCAACTGTGAATTTTGCCACCTGCCTTTACCTCTGCCTGTTCCGCAATCTTAGGTTTGCTGCCTGTCTCAACCCCTGTATGAACCCAGTCTTGTTATTTTGTGCTTTTTCTGTTTTGTCACTTTGGTTCCTTCATTTCTGCCCTCGGTGTATGACACCCTTGTTTATTGGATCTTGGGTGTCCTGCCACTGAAATTTCATGGTCCAAAAGGACATCAACATACCTCAGAATTAGTCAAGCTCTCCATTAATTCTCTGGTAGTCTTAGGGTACAATGCCAAACTCTTGTCCTTGAGTGTCTGCACTGTAACTTGCTATCAATTTAGAATTTTAGGTGACTTTAAACCAGAAGTGAGCAAGGTAGGAAACTAGAGTGTGAGAACAAGAAGTAATGCCTATGTAGGTTTGGGAGCAGTTGCAGATATCAGAAATTTACTTTATTACCAGCATATGTTTATAGAAGTGGGAGCTGACTATAAAACAGTGCTCCAAGAAGCCCAACACCAAAGGAAAATGTGAAGATGCAGCCCTTAGTGATCAGAGCAAGTCTGTGGTACACAAGGTATTGGATAGTCTAATGTCTGGAAAGGGGTATCTCCTAGGGTTATTTTTGTGTCTTTATTCCCCAGATTAGGAATGAAGAAGCCACTGAGAAGTTGTGATCTTCTCAGTATTGTTCCACTGTGATTAATGAGAACAATGGTAAAACTGGACTGTTAATTTTTCGTTTACATTTTAAAAAATTTCATCTCTAATTTGTTTGTGTGGCCACTAATAAGCAGAAGATCACCCTAGGCAGTTTCATTTGCAGAGCTTTACTGGGGTGATGGCAGTTGTAGGCTTCTGTTATATAATGGTACTTCATGTACTTGTATATGGGATATTTTGCCTGGTGCTTGATTGCAACACTGCATGTCTCTTGTTTTGTCTGACATCCAAAAGAAAAAATGGTGAGATCCACACACTGAAATAGTGGTATATAACCATACTTTACTTCACCGCTGTGTAGATATCAAGAAAACAAAAACAACATTTCGGGGGCAGCCTCCCTTCATCAGGTTACAAATAACAAAGTTAAAAATATTTATTGTCATGGGTGCCTTTAGCCACTCCTCAAGTTTAAACATAAGTGTCATGTGACCAACATATACAAGCAAGCATATTAAAGTCCAAGTAGAGTAGATCCAGAAGTTTTTTTTCTGATGTGTAGAAAATCCCATATAAGGTATTTAGTTACAAGAAAAGCAAGCAAATGTATTAAATTACATAGAGTGAATGTAATACATTAATTATTACAAAATATATTTAAAAAATAAAAAAAAAGGTCACAGAAAATTTTCTTCAAGATATCAAAATAGGCCTTTAAGATTAATTGCAATTAGATACAATACCTTAACCATTTTTTAAAATAAGTACCCCCATTTAGGATTCTATCTGGAGTAGAAAATGAAAACATTATGAATAAAGGGATATTGTATGAATTTAGTTCACAAAAAACAATTAATATATGAGTGAAATTTATTAAACTGGAAAAGGCTAATTTCTTTCCATTAGTAGTATGGCTACATTTCCATTGAAAAACTTGATCGAAAAGTTTCAATCTGTAAAACTTGATAAAAAAATATCGATTGATTTTTACTGATCAAACAGCCGAGATCTACTGGGGATAAACGAAACGAGTTTTATAAATTTCGCCTAAATTTTCGTTCAAGCCTTTTGGATGGAGAGAGACAAGTCTCCAAATCCAAAAGGCTTCCCTTCAGGGCAAATGAGTTTGATTAGTAACTTTATTTTTAAAAAATACCTTTTCCAAAATTTGCCAACGAATTTGGGAAACTTTGTTTCTTCTCCCAAAAAATGATTGGCAAGTTGTAACTCCTTTTGATAATAAGGAAAGCACAAGTATGCACTAAGATTTTAGTAGATTTCTATAGATGCACTATTGAGAGCATTCTCACATACTGTATAACATCATGGTATGGGAATTGCTGTACATCAGATCCCACAGCACTTCAAAGGGTTGTCAATACAGCTCAACACATCACTGGTACCAAATAAACTCCTATCGAGGACATCTATCGTAAACACTGCTTAAATAGAGCACAGAATATTACCCATGACAAAGTCCATCCAAACCATGATTTGTCCTGTTTCTTACCATTTAGCAGACGTTACAGATGCCTGCATTCTCCTATGAGCAGGTTTAAGAAAAGCTTTTTCCCAGAGCCGTAGTCATCTTGAACTCATTCCCCTCTGAAGTTTTCTGTAATGTGATATGTATCTTTTATATGCTCTGTGATGCAGTATGTTGATACAGGTTATTTGTGGACTGATGTAAATGTGTTTTTTTTGCTGGTGTTTACTTGTACACATTCAGTGACAATAAATTTGAATCTTATCTTATAATGATTTTTTTTTCCTTTCTCCTTTTTAAAGGTAACATTACCTAATGCAGTGCTTCTCAAAGTGTGGGGCGCAGAGGTACTGCAGGTGGGGCGCCAGCTATCTGTG
>WMED01009751.1:0-16142 GCA_019650415.1 Pipa parva | reverse complement strand
TATAAGTCGAGTACACGATTTTACATGACTTTTTTAACCTAAATTTCTCGACTTATACACTAGTATATACGGTAGCTATATTATTAGCTATTATTATATTATTTTTTTACTGGTTTGCCATTTTACAAAAATCCTTTTGGCACACATTTTTATCTATTTATCGCTGTTTTTGCAATAGATTTTCACAGGTTTCACCAAGTTTGCATGTGATAAATCCAGCAAGAAATATAGTAGTTTCAGTCATTTCACCCCTTGCTAAATTTCCCCTGTCGTATACAGCTAATCACTTTTTGCAGCCACCTAGGATAATAAGTTAATCAGACTTTATCCTTAGAGGGGAGATAATATGTAAAAAAAAAACCTAAAAGATCAATAATACTCTTCCTTGGATGATGCAAATGACACAAGGAAAGTTCTAAAAAAAAAGGAGTTTCTTCCCCCAGCACAGGAAGGATCTCTTTACTAGAAGGACAGTCAAAATGTCCTGTAATCAGCAAAACTTATATATGAAGCTGCAGTTCAACTGCAAAAAGGAGCAGTGTTTTATTGCATCACAACATGTTTCACCTGGACCCTTTATCAAGGGAACAGGAGTGCTAAGCATAATACACAATATAAGTAAAAGATCCCACCCACCAATAGTCCAAAACAATGATCAAAAGTCCAAAATGGGGATTGATTGCATTCATCCTCTCCTACAGGTTAAAGTCCATACAGTACAATTCTAAAAAATCCAGGTACTGCTAAGAAACCTACCTTAAAAGCCTAGGTGTGCAGCACATGCAATGATTTAACAGACCCGAGCCAGGTAATAGCCATGTAATGTACGTACATGATAATTATAACATGTAATATAAATTAGAGGTTACTTACAATTACAGGAACAAAGTCACAACAGTACAAAACAGGAACACAGAGTTAAAATCTGCAATGAAAGTAAAACAGTGGTTAAAGGACAGGTTTCAAGCTCCATGTATCATCCATAACATGGGGTTGTATGATATTATTAGTAATGATTCTAATCGATCTATCCATAAGGCTTCTCTCTGGGGTAATAATTTTCTCAAATCGCCCTCTCTTTTAGGTATTTGCAACACCTCTAATACTAGCCACTTTAGCTGGGAAGCATTATGATTTTTCTCATGGAAATGCCTTGATACTGGGGTATGAGTATCTGTTTCTTCCTTAATATTTAGAATATGATTAGTCATTTCAAGTCTATGGGTAGCAAAATAATTTGAAATGAGTAGAAATGCATGGGGCCTGGTGGAGAATTTCACTTGGAATAATGGTCTGTTTTAGGGGTCAAGTCTGCTTTGTGTTTTTGTTTAAAGAAGAAGCCTATGATTTACTATAAACATTACTAGATCCTGCTTGAAAAGCTAATTAAATGGGAATTTTCACTTAACTTTCACTGAATGGAACTGAGCCAGTGCTGTTTCTGTGAATGAGATTCAATAAGCTGTATTAAAGGATTTACAATTACAGTTTACCCAATGTTGAGTAGCAAAATTATCACAGCACATGCCTGAAGCAGGTGTGATGATGCTGACATCACTATGCACCTCCGATGCTAGTCAGGAGGAGGAGCCAGAGCGCAGCTTCATAGCTATAGCGACAGCTAGGAAACTGCCGTCCTTCTTGAAGGTAATGCAACTCGTTTGCTGATCAAAGTGAGGACTTCCCATCTAGTGCCAGGTAGGTTTTATAATATGTTATTTTGTTTTTGGCTTTAGTTCTCCTTTGAGTCATATAAGTTTTAAATCTGTATCTATTATACATAGAATTTGTACCAGATATTTTAAAATAAATGTTTAGTGAAAGGCACATATAGTTTAATGGTTGTTGTGTACCTGTATGTGTACAAATGTTTACTCATCTTATCTCATGCATATCTACAGGACCAATACACAGAAATAGCTTTGAAGCATCCCCTGTGTTCAACAATTAAAGGGCCAGAAACACCAGAAAAAAATAATATAAAAATAATCCAATTTGGTTTGGGATGGCAGTTTAAAATCCTGACTTGTATTGCTTTGAATTTGCTTTTCCTCTTTCACTGTTTCAGGCACCTTTTATCTGTTAAGTAAACAATACCTCACCCTGTACACTGTTTTTCTTATGCAAAAGGAAGGAAAAGATCAGTAGATTTTGCAATGTGAGAGCTTGAGTTACTCTAAAGCCCAGTTGGTGGGAGTGTCATTCACAGGGCTCACAATGCTTAATATTGCAAAACACGCAGACATTTTCCGTTCCTTCTGAAAAGGGCAATTTGCATAATTTCCCAGAGAGCATCGTCTTCATTTTCTTATTGGCTTAATTTTCCTTTTATGACTTTAATGAGAACTTTTGTGATAGCCAATTCTATAGCACATCACACATTGGCTAAGAACTTCCTGTCCGCTAATGAGGAGGACCAAATTGTAAGATTTGTCTAGAGGTGGTGTTCGATGCCACTGAAAGCTTGTGTGTGGGATGTCATTTTATAGGGCTTGAAATTTGGAACATTTCAAACATGTAAAATTTGCTGATGTTTCCCTTCTGGATAAAGTCATTTTCATCTTATTTTTAGGCTTTATTACTTTAAATTTCCCTACCATCTCAACCTGTCTCTGTGATGAAAATGTGCACTTTTGCAAAAAAAACCACTGTCCTCTATAGAACTTTAAATTAGACATATTCATAACGTACCTCAGAAATCCCAATTTATAAAATATGGCTGCAACAATGTGTCATGGAAACTAAACAGAATAATAAAAAAAAAATCAAGACTTCAACTTTTAAGGTACTCCATCGGAATAACTGCTATGACAATCCAATTGCCAATTTCATTTTGATGGTGTTAGTGGCCCTTTAAGTGGCCTTTTGGTATTTCCCCTTAAGAAAACTCTTGAAAAATAGATAATATCATATATGTGTAATCCCAATGCAAATAAATGTTTTTGTTCTGAAATAGTCTTTAAATAAATATATCTTTCTTTGTGTCTTAAAATGCTGTATAATAATCAGTAATATAGATTATTATTGGAAAATATGAATTCTGAATGAATTTCTGCATGCATTTTACTGCTCCTTCTCTAACAGCACAACAGTCATACTTTGCTTTATTACTGATATACAGCTATCATTATAACAGGAAGATAGCCTGTGGCTATGGTGCCATAAAGAAACCATTTTTAGCAGTGCAGTGTGATAGGCTTACCAGTAGGTGCCAGTTGTTAGAAATGTATGCAGTGACAGCAAATTAAACTTTTAAAGAATCACTAATGCCTAAAAAAAATAAAGTGGTATTTTGAATGGCATCACAGTTCTCCATTCCTATGCAGTAATTGTCATTGTGGGTAAATTCCTGATTTTTATTGGTCTTTGTTGTCTCTCTCTGCTGGTTGCAGCCAAATTGGACTTTTCTGAACAATTTATGAATATGCATTAACAAAAGTTTCATTGAAAACAACAGGACTGGGTCAGTGTTTTTTTAAAAATTTACTTAGCAGGTAAAATATGGCTGCTAAAACAAGGAAGAGAAGAATAAAACTAAACTAAAACTAATACAAATCAACTTAAAGGACCAGTAACACAAAAAATCAAAATTGCAATTTCAATTGCCACGGCAGTTATTCATGCGCAAGACTTACAAAAGTGTCACACTTGAAGCTGAATATATGATTTTGTTGGATTGTGTTGTATCTTGTTTCTAAAATTAGGTGGGAGGGCTGCTTGTTTAACAGGTAAAAGATGGCAGCAACCACAAGGAACAGAAATAGACTCCTAATAATAATTCAAATTGGATTGTATCAGATAAATAACTGCTATACCAATCCTAATGGGATATCTTCTTTTCCTGATGCTACTTATCCTATAAACGTGTTAAGAAATGAAACAGGATTTAAAAATGAAAGATTTGGGGATGTTTAGGATATAGGCAATTGTATCACCTACCATATATACTCATGTAGAAGTCGAAAAATTGTAGTTAAAAAAGTAATTTAAAATAGTACAGTCGACTTATACACGAGTCAGGTTAGTTTTGAGAGCAAAAAAAAAAAAAAAAGATCAATAGCAGGCTAGAGGGAGCTGCTTGGAGCTGAGACACAAACACACAGCACAGCAGCAGAGGCACTGACCCGAATTTGTAAGTAATTACAGCATACACACACACACACACACACACACGAGCACTGAATAAACTCACCGGGGGGTTAGTTGGACAAGCCTGTTAACAACATCCACCCATTGCAGACTCTCACAGACTGGGGCCAGAACGGAGCACACAGAAGCACATGCAGTCAGGGACATCCTCTTAAAGGAGAACACACACTAAATTGTAGCTTAACAGAAATAAATAAAATCTTATTGCTATCTTGTATTTTTACAACAATTCTTTAATATGTTATGCTAAGAAAAACCCCAAGTTTTACTCTCGACTTATCATAGCAAATTTCATAATTGTTGGCCCAAATACTGTCCTCGACTTATACACGAGTATATCTATTTTTTGTATTTGGCAAGTTTTCACCATTTTCCCTGGTAATCCAATGTGTTTCTGATTGTTAGTTCTCCTTTTAGATGTTTTGCCAAGAAATTTGACTGATATCTGTATTGTTTAATCTTAAAGAAATTGAAATTTAATTTTTCAAGAAAACTCTTCACTTTTCCCAACCTGGCAATAACTATTATTTGCCATGGGATTTCTGTGTGGCGAAATTTGCAAAATTGTGTTGAAAACACATCAAAATAATTTTTTCCTGCTCATTTGTTGATAATCAGAACCATTTGGGGAAAGAAAAGGGGCAATGTGATAAAAATACTGTATGTCCCTTAGCATTACTAAAGAAGTAACTTTATTAAACACTACATTATTCTTTGTGATGTGGAAATTAATATTAACAATTTTTTTTCATCTGCTCTGTTTCCTTTTCATTCTGTGAGAGTGGAAGTTCGAGGTCTGCTGTAGCTAGAGGTTAAAGGTCCTAGCTATAATAGGACTGAAGTGTGATAAGCAAATCATTGTGCTAAATCTGATGCCAGGGTTCATTCAGTGCAGAAACTGTACAGAAAACACTAATTTAGGGCTGGAAGATCATATGTATCTGACTATAGCAATAGTTAAAATTAGCAGAGTTTAATGAACCAAAGATACAATAGAGTCCTGTAAAGGCACGAAACGTGTAAGGGGGTGCCAATCTTTCTTTTGTTTTTACCTTTTTGTAACTGGATCCTGTAATGGCATGCTGGGTGCAAATAATAATTGTTATTGTGTATAACTGGGCCCACTGAACCTGACTATGAAGCTTAATCGAATACATTTACATTTAGAATTACAAGTTAAGTAAAGCCCATATTGGTTTCAAGTAATTACATCCTATGTGTCCATTTGTACTCTATGATGTGGTACAGTTTTAGATCTATTTTATAAAATAAAAGGCAATGCCTTTTAAGCGAGGCTGTTATAAGCCTTCTAATGGGAAGGGCTTTAATCTGTTATAGAACTGAACCCTCTGTTCATTGGTTGCCAGTGCAGTTTAGTTTTTTCATTGTTGATATGTTTGCTCAGTGAAACTTGGGGGTTATTCACTAAAGTTCAAATTGTTGCGTATAGGTGCGAATTCACCAGATAAAGATATTTGCAATAGGCTGCTACTGTCACAGTCGCGTCTTTATAATGAGAATATTGTCGTAGTCACGACTTTATTATGGGAATATTATCGCAATCTTAACTTTAAAAAAATCATTGCAACTTTACAATGGGGAAATTGTTGCGGATTTGCTATGTTAATCCGCTGTTTGAGAATTCAACAGTCGAATTCGCACCTAACTGAATAACCCCCATTTATCTTGCTTTCTTAATTCTGAGCAAAGCTATTGCATTTGACCATAGCCCTTGTTTTTCCCTACAAAATGTTTAATTTCTGATTCCTAAAGCTCAGTGGATCATTTTGTGGAATACTCGCCATACACCAGTGCCTTCTCAGGGTGCCCAAGGCAATATGAAGACTCATGACAATTTAAATAACTGCTTCTTGTATCATGACATGTGCATTCCTGCATCAATCCTGGCACTTGCAACCAAACTTTTACCCACAATAATAAATGGCAAATTTATATGTTGGCTATGAATTCATACCTGCCATCTTGACACAGTTCCAGTGACTTTTCTTGTCTCAATCTCTATTTAAGTTAAGCTACTACCACCCAAGCTTGAAACAATTTTTTTCTTTATCAAATCAAATGAGGAAATTATTGTTTGGGCATAAAAATGTGCAGATTCCAATTGGGAATAAACCATTTATAGTAATGCTTTTAAGATGATTTATGTTTTCATTGACCTATTATTATATTAATATTGTTAGGTAAAATAATTTAGTGATAACAATTGTGTGTATGGCTTTCAAGCTCAAGTTCTTTAGTCATTAAAGACAAGACAATATTTCCTTTGGATGCAAGCATAGCCTTACTAATTGACTTTGGGGCTAATTCACCATTATGCGTAGTGAGCTGCGAAGCCTTCGGCTCACTTCGCACATGGTGATATGCGCCCGCTGACGTCCTGCACGTGGACATCAGCGAGCGCATTAAAGGAATTTCAGGCTCGGTGAGGAGATTCCTATTGACCTAAACATATGGCTACAGTGTTGTTCCGCTCATACTGTTACTTTGATTAGAATATATAATGGCAAGTGAGCGCTATCAAAACAGAATCCTTCAAGGTTAAATTGGCAGCTTGTCATTTGGTATCTCTTGGTTCATCTTCAAAATGGAGATGACTTGTGTCTAATTCAAATGTACTTATAATGTAACTACACGCTATGCAATATGAAGTTAGTTGATGCAAGATGGTGATCTGAAAAAAAGGTGTCTGTTGGAGTAAAGGCATAGTCTGATACAGACTGAAAGGCTTAAAAGTATATAGCTTCTGGTAAGCTTAAAATCTAGCCACAGGTGATATAATCACACAGAGGTGTTTGCTGCACAAGGTGTATTTTTCACCATTTTTTTCACTTACAGATCATAGATCTGTTTAGTTATAATTCTATTGGGACGTTTGGATTCTTTAAATTACATTATCACGTGGATAAAGCACTATATAGTGCATTTTTGTGCTTCTTCCCTAGATTTTGTTTGTGAATGTTATGAAGAAATTTAGCGTGATTTCTACAAGAAGAAGCAGCACTACAATTTAACACAAGATATTATGAATTTTCATTTATTTGGACTTTGCTTTGGACTTTTTTTCAATTATACACATTATTTTGGTATCTGACTATATATTTTATATGCTTTTATTTTACATTGTTATCACTGGTTGAATTTATTTAGGCGCTACTTTAAAAGAGTTTTTAGAGCTTTTTTGAATTAAAAAAAAAAATAGTTTCTTTGGCCAAAACCATGATATTGTTCTTTTTCATAACAGAGTTCAAGAAAAATTATTTGATTTATTTGGAAACAACTATTAATAGAATTATGTGGAGACATATACATGCACCCTTTAGTCTTTTTCTGTGGATGACGCAAATGCCTTGTTTAGTTTCTGCAGAAGACTACAATTGTTTCATTAGCATTTAGTATATTCACTGGGTTCTCATCTTTCATCACATTTTAAGTGTTTATCTAATCAAAATTGTGTGTTTAAGGAAAAGGCCCCAGGTTTGGGAAATGGAAAAAAATAAGAAAAAGGAACCCCTTTCTCTGAACTATATTTTGCCCTGAGTGGAATGTACTTTTTTTCTCTTTTCGTCTGAATTATGTCACATCTGGTACAGACTGCTAGCAGCTCAGGTTAAAGGCTGGACTCATTTTTTTTCCTTTGGTGGATGAGAAGCCAAAATCTGAATAGGTGCCTTTGTTCCTAGCTGCCTTCCCAAAGACTTGCCTTTTCATACTTATATCTCCCAGGGGGGTGCCTGGAATACCCAGACTGAGGAAGAAAAGAAAAAAAAAAATGAAAGAAACGAGAGAACATATAGTCGCTGGTCTTGCGGCTAAAGAAGAAAAAACACATAGTCGTCTGCTACTTGGGGACATACATTTATTAAGTTCATCAAATATAGTCAATTTGTGCACATGATTTTAGTATACTAGTGTTTAGTGTCATTACAAGAATCTGAAAATTATAAAAATATAAAAACATTTTTTTTTGCAGAAAAATCACTGTGGTACATTTGTTGTTTTTGTCTAGATCAGTTAGCTTGTAGTATATCTAATGAAGGTCAGATACGCAACACTAGTGTGATTTAGTGGCCCTTTATTTGTTACAAAATCTAATCAATATTAAGAAGAGTTTTCAGTTTACTGACCCCGATTCAATATGAGTCAAACAAAATAACAAAGAACCATTATTGAAATGGATACATTTGCTTTGAATAGGAATTCCTGCATATTCAGGAAATACCAAAGTAATTTAAGAGAATTCCCATATATTTGGGTTTCATATTCTCTGTCTTGAGGAATAAGACACAAAACTTGTGATCTGCCATTGCTACTTTTGGGATGAAATTAAAATAAGAAGGATTTCAAGAGTAGATCAGCCTTTTAGTTGAATGTTATATGATGACTGCATGGATATCAGAAAAAGCATGATGACTATAATGACTGCATCATGGGGCATATTTATTGGGATGAGAAATCATTTTCATGGTCAAACCCATTAAAATGTTCTCCCTTATCAATGGTAGAAAATATTAGCAATGAAAATAGTAATCATTGAAAACAAAATGGGTGAAATGAACAAAATGTCATATTATACATTGTAAATGGTATGGTTTTTTCAATATACCAGGTGATTCATGTATTACTTGCTTGAATTTCAGTAGGTAAAACAGTGTTTCTTTCTTTAATATCATGTATGCTCTGATTACATTTCTAGTAAGAGTATTTTAATATTATCTGCATCATTTTAATAAAGTCAGTATATAGAATTAGTCAAATTCTTGAACAAACATGAGAGGGAGGAGAAGCATTAGAGGTCGCTATCATACTTGTTCAGATGATAAAGTTGAGAAAACTACGTTCTGCTTATATTACAGCCCCCCAAGATGCCCATGGGAGTTAATAAAGAAGGCCCATATTGTGCAGTTCAGTTCAGGAACACAGATGTTTCCCTGATCTCGTTTTGCATTTCTTGAAGGAGTACTATGCTCCCTGGACAAGTCTCTTTTATTAAGTATATCCTGGATGTTTATTGAATAAAATATGTCTCTCTACTGAATCTCTTCTCCTCATGTTAAAGGTAGATTAAAGGGGAACTATAGTTAGATAACATCTTTACACATGCACCTTAGTGACAAGCGCTTCTCCCCAGTAGATGTTTCATCTGAAGCAGAATAATTTATTACAGAGCCCTGGAAAACTCTCACACTGGGAATAGTGTGTGTGTGACGTGTACCAACCAGTTTTCCATGAAAGGGTACCCTCCCCTGGACATTTTTGTCCTACTTACTACTTATTGCCTGTGCAGAAGTTAGCTTTCCTTTGTAATCTCCTGCATTTCAGAAATGTAAACAAAGCATGGCTAATGAGGCCAAAAGGTCGCACACTTCTTAACCAGTAGCAGTTAGGCAGCTTTTTCTTCTCATGTTTAACAGTTATATCACACACATTTCCTGGTGCGGGAGGTTTCCAGGGCTGTGCAATAAATTATTCTGCTTCAGATGAAACATCTACTGGAGAGAAACACTTTTCACTAAGGTATAGTACTGCATATGTAAAGATGTAATCTGACTATAGTTGCCTTTTAATGCAGTAAATTGAAGAAATATCCTACCAGGTTTGCCAATATGAATAGTTTATCCTTACTGTTACTTAAGCTGTCCTTCTAGTTCACAGTCTGCAGTACCTTACCCTTCTTGACCAATAACCCGTCCATGACCTATAACACCAGAATAAGAAAAAATCCCATCTGGATTGCCATGGCAGTTATTCCTTCTACAGTACTAGAACAAATGTTATATTTGAAGTTGCAATCTTTGATTGTATTATTGTGTGCTTTTTGTTCTGGATCTTTAGATTATAAACATTGAATACATGAAGTAACTGAGAAAGCCCTATCAAAGTGAAGGCAAATTAGTTCTTAAAATAAAATATCAAACTTTGTAGATGCCTTTTAATGGGTTATTCTCCAGCTAAGGACAGTTGCAATAGACTGCTGCTGTCGCAGTCGCATTTTTTCATAATGAGAATTTTGCCACAATCACAACTTTACTATGGAAATATTGTTGCAGCCGCAACATTAAAATTGTTGCAGTCGTGACTTTACAATGGGAGAATTGTCGCAGTCGCGGATTTGCTATGGGAATCCGCTGTTTGAGAATTCTACAGTCAAATTCAGTCTTTAGAGAATAACCCCCTTAGAGTTTTTGAAGGTACAATATAATTCCATAATAGGTTTAGTGCTAGTTTAAATGGGGTTCCTAAGAACTCTGCACCTCCCATGTTCTATAATGGGTCATACCCACACTAGCCATTCGCCTTACCACTTTTGCCCCAAACCAGCTCAGTTACTGTTTTTAATCCCCCACTAATTAGATGGGGAATGTTACCTCTTATATACATTTTTACATTAAAAGGCACCAAGAACATTTATTTTATTATCTTCTAATACTACTACAGTTTGTTGCAGTTTCTCACTGCAATTTTTTCCCACATGCATCTTTTCTTGTGAACATCTGTTCTAACTCCAATTTATTCATAGATTGAATGATTAGGTCTTTGTGGCATAAGCAAAAAATTCACATCTGTTACTTGGAGCTTATAAAAAGCCCTTGAAGAAAGGCTAATTTATGTGTTTATAGTCATTACTGGTAGATCATTTCTAGTAAAATACTGCACTGATCACTGTATTAAAGGTTAATGTAATATGTTTTGGGGAACTGGAATCCTTTATAGATTGTTGATTACAAAGTGTTGTTTGGGTTATATAGTATAAGTATAACAAATAATATTATTGATCATGCATCAGTCTAAAAAAATCCCTGCAAACCTATGAGTTATAAAGCCATAGCACAAGACATAAACAAGACCCCAGTGATAACATGTGCTGAAACATGAACCATGGAGGTTGGCAATAATGGCTGTTAACAGTAAACAAGCACATATGGGCAGTGCGGTGGCTCAGAGTTTATCACTGCTGTCTTGCAGTGCTGAGGTCCTAGGTTCAATTCAACCCTGGACTTGCGTGGGCACTCCAGTTTCCTCCCACAATCCAAAGCATTCATCTGTGTGTGTGACAAAATAGGGATACTAGATTATAAGCTTCAAACAGTGTAAGTAAATGATTGTGTCTGTACTAAAAAAACAAATGGGTGGAAGATATAGGAGATACATATAATATGTTTAAAGGGCAAAGACAGACCTTGAAAAGGTATCAGTGGGAGAGGGCAGATAAAGATTTGCTGTGTATGTGTCCTAAGACTAAATGACATGAAAGTTTTCTGAAAAAAAGTTAAAGATATTTAAAAAAGATATGAAAGTTAATTTTACTATCTTATTCCTTCTGTTGCACAACATCACTAGTGTCTGATGGACAAGAGGGCGAGGTTTAAAAATTATCAGAGAATGGAAAGTTAAAGAGAATGCTCTCCATGTAAAAGAAATTTAGTATGTTGTATTTAGCAGTTTTCCAGGGTCATTTGCAATTGGTCTAGGTTTAGTATAGACAGCAAGAGAGGTAATACAGAGCTAGAACAGAAACATAACCAATGAAGAACTCTAAATAAAAAATAAAGCCTCAGAATAATTGTTTTTCTAGTCTTGATAGTCATTTACACCCCTAAAACCAGAAAACCCGGGAACAAGCCTGCAATATCATGGTAATTTTGAAAGCTTCTATTGTGAATTTCTCAATCTGTGTACCATTCACTTTGAAGTTTGGCTTAAAAGTTCCCCTCTGACATTTATAAAGTGATGTGTATACTTCATTTCTTTCTTTATAGGCTCTGGCAAGAGAATAACCTAAGTAGAAGCAAAATTACTCATTTGTGTATGACCTCCACTGTGGGTCAATACACTTAACAGTTTTGCACTCTAAAGGCAGAGGTTATTTAGAAGAACAATTCTTTGGTGGCTGCCTTCTAATAACATCTGCTTTCACATATTAGCAATTAATTGCCTGCTAGAGACCCTCCATCTTCTTGCAATTAGCTCATTGCTTTTTCCACAAATATTGACAGCTGATTTCCGAAAGTATACATGTTTGGAATTAGATTAAAATTCAAAGAAACCCTTTTGCCCCATTGACCTAAATACTAATACTATCACTGTAGGTTCTACTTCTAGTTCCTGTAAATCTCTGTTGGTGCTTCCAGTAGCTATGTAATCTTTTTCTTTGAGTGTTGCCTCAACTGCTTTTAAGGATTTGAGAACAAACATCTGCAAGCCATTAACACAAATATTAGTAGTGCAGGAAAGACAGTGAAAGTGAAAATCTTGTGAAAAAAAGTATTTAAGGTTAATGGACTTTCTATGAAAGAGAAAAGAAGCAACAAAGAACAAACAAGACTCAGCAATGATTTATAGAAGGAAGCAGTAGTGTGGTTTATCAGGAACAAATGTGACAGCTGCAAAATATTTTGAGATGTTGGCAAGTATTGCAATTGAAATGTCACATCAGATACAGAGAAAGAGCAGCATGGGTGTATGGATGAAGGAAGAGGCTGAAATGGCTGGAGTAGAAGACAATCAGAGGAGAAAGGAGAATGGCAAAAAAAATGAATGTAGAATTAGTTAGACAGCAGAAGGGAGAAGCAATAGAGATGTCTGCACCAACTTCTCAAAGAAATGATTATGGTTATGAAATAAATATCAAACAAAATGCAGGGGAAAATGGAAATACTGATCAAGATAGGGTAAGGGAGGAAGTGTGGAGGAAAGGGTGAAAAGGAACATTCTTTAGTTTCTGAATATATATATTTTTTTAATTTACAGACAAGGAAAAATATTTAAGAGAAAAATGTGGTCTAAAGTCTAAAGCAAAGTACCAGGAAGATAATTTTTTGTAACTACCTTATTAATAATGAGATCAAGATGTATTCTGTAAGACATAATTGCTGTTATAAATTATTCTTAAATTTAATTTATCCAAGAAAATTCTTGGAAGGCATATGAGGTCAAAAAAGTCACAGTTCTGAAGGAATATAAGAGCTATTCCAATTACAATACCCCAAATCAAAATGATAACAATAATTTTCAAGGACAAATGAGTACCACAGGAGGGTATGGCTGCCATTAAAAAAGAAAAAGATTAGAGATGACTTTGGTGTGTGGACTGGAGGGTGGTGGGTTGATGTAAAATACTCAATAGTCAATACTGCAGTGCATTTGCCAACTCCTTCTTTATTGAAAAGGAGAAGGGGGGATTTCTTTTTGTGGGACTGCCAAGAAAGTGTTTTAAGCATGACTCTAAAAGGCATTTCGCAAATGTATGTATGGTTTTAAAGTGTGGTTTACATGGAGAACAAGGTAATCAGAGTGATGGAGTAAAAAGTAGAATAAATCATTTTCAACTAAGGTGCGAATTCAACTGTCAAATTCTCAAACAGCGGATTCCCATAGCAGATCCGTGACTGCGACAATTCTTCCATTGTAAAGTCGCGACCGCGACAAATTTCCATAGTAAAGTCATGACTGCGACAATATTCTTGTTATGAAGACGTGACTGCAACAGTAGCAATCTATTGAGACTGCCTTTAACTGGCAAATTCACACCTATACGCAACAATTCGGACTTTAGTGAATAACTCCCTAACTGTCTGGAGGGGGAGCAATTTTATGAAGGGGAAGAGTAAAGGTGCAAGTAAATCTACGGTATGTACAGCTTGAATTGAAACAGGAAGATAACCTGTTGGATATAAACATGAATGGGAAAAAGGGTTTGGTGGTGGTAGATTTTTTATGAGGTTCTGATAACAAGTGATATGCTAGGGAAATATAATAGGAAAAAACAAATAAAATCAAGTCGCTTGTAGGTTGTTACGATGGAGTAAGTTGGAAGAAAAAAAAAAACCCAAATCAAATGTTTTTTATGTGATGAAAGTAGTCCTATATATTTTAAAGGAAGAATAAAAAGACCATGAATTGTGGATCATGCAGTTATGGCTATTAACATACATAGTGGAGAGAGTAGAGAGGCTGTGCTCAGAATGAGGATGTGTCAGTTAACACCAGTATCATTAGCTGTGCCTCTGTCTCCCTTAACTGATCTAACCAATTCCCAATTAGTGTCAGTAGCTGAACAGGAGGGTCCCTTACCTGTGTCCCACATCTGCTAGCATGAAAGTGGGCTTCTACTCAATTGGTGTGAGATCCTGTGATTTATTGACATCAGCAGCAGTGATGTTATCAGCCAATCTCCTATTTTTAGGGTTCCCATTGCCTTTTGCCAGCTCCAGCCAATCTGTAGCATTTGGAGGGAAGCTTTCTATACATGGAAGTTTAGCGCTATGACTAGCCTGTTGCTTGTGGTTATCTCCTATCTCAGCATTGCTCTTCAGGGTGTTCCCTAATCAGTAGTTCACCCTAACTATAACTTTCACTCATTCTATGGATCTCAAAACCCTCAAAATCTGGTTCTAACAATGTCTGTATATCATCACATGTTGTTGGCCTACACTTGCTTTATATGGAATGTGCTGAAACTTTGAAATTGTTATAGAAGAATAGGCACCTTTATTCATTGTAAGGGAAACTTCTATAAACAAAAGTAGGAAAATGAGGAAAGCTTTGACAATGAAATTATCCCTGATCTGATTAAATAAGATCCATATGTACTATGCACACATTACTTTGTCTATTAACACAGAGAGCATATGTTTAGGTATAGTGAATATGTGAGCCTTTCTATTCATCAGGAAACCAAACAAATCTCTGCACATCTGTACAGTGGAAACAGACTTTTGCTGACTTGCACAGTCTTGCTACTATCTATCTCTTTAGTAACCAAAGAAATGTATCAAAGAGCCATTGTCTACTATATCCTGTTCTAATCACTAGTTAAATGCCTGTTATTGTATGATTGGCGTCAGTTTTTTCCCCTCTGATTCTCTATCTGACATCTTCTTATCTCCATAATCTCTCATCCCCATTTTATTTCCTATCTCAACTGAGCAACTTTTTTCTGCCCTTTGACTTATCACACTCCTTGTACCTATTATCTCCCTGGCAATCCTGTCCTATCCTATCCTATCCTATCCTATCCTATCCTATCCTATCCTATCCTATCCTATCCTATCCATCCTATCCTATCCTATCCTATCCTATCCTATATCCCATCCCATCCCATCCCATCCCATCCCATCCCATCCCATCCCATCCCATCCCATCCTATCCTATCCGGCTGTGTTGGTTGGGACCCCCAGTTGCTTATATAACCATTGCCTCTATATCTGCCTTCCTCCCCTGACTATTCTCTGCCTATTATCTTGGCTACAAACAAACAGGTACTGACCGCTCAATCCCTACTTAGACAGTGGAAGTGCGGGTGCACGGAGGAGGCAGGACGACTTCACAACGATAATGCATGTAGGCTCCGGCACACCAAACAGGTAAAACTCTTTCTTTATTGAAGCATAATAAAAACGATAAAGATCAGTGTAATATAAAAGAATTGCCTACGCGTTTCACGCCATAGGCGCTTAGTCATGGCATACATTATATTACACTGATCTTTATCGTTTTTATTATTATCTTGGCTAGGCAGCTTTTTGTAATATAAGTAGTCTATTTCATATCATGGAAAACCAGCACTTCCTTATCTTCTTTCTTTCGTTACTGCTGCCAGATTAGAGGTTTCATGCGCAGTAACTTGCCACTGCTGTTAACTACATTGCTTTTGTCTATTAACCAATTACAGGAAAAATAAAAATGACAGACAGTGGGATTAAACTTTTCATTAAAGTACCGGAAACACCCCCCCCAAAAAAAAAAAAGAAAAAAAAAGAAAAAAAATCCTATTTGGACTGACATGGTAGTTATTCCTACAGAGTAGTGGTAAAAATGTTATTTTTGAAGTTGTATTCATGATTTTTATTGCATTGTGTTTGGTTTCCAATGTCATGGTTGCAGACATCTTTTATCTGTGATTTAGACCAACCCCATCCTAGTTGTGTCTTATTTACATTCCACAAGCCTAACCAATAAAAATCAAGAATTTC
>WMED01009750.1:0-11289 GCA_019650415.1 Pipa parva | reverse complement strand
TGGCCCCACAAATATTTTGAGGTTATATGTCTTATGCTGTGTCTTCACGTTTTAATCTGCTTTTACACAAGGGTATTATTGAAATTTAGGTAAATTACTTTTAACTAAATTTAAAACTAAATTTTAACTAAATTCTGCCTCCTTCAATATTGTACATTTTTTTGAAGTGTTGCTACTTTAACTGCTAATAAATATGTTGTCCACCTTTAAAAAGTAACAGCAAAGTGGACAACTCCCTTAACCTAAACGGAACATCCTAAACCATTAGACTCTAAAGTTGTGATAAACATATGTGTAAACAAATAGTGACTAAAGTTGAGTTTGCATGGATTGATATGCTGATATACATCATTGAGACAGTTGGTAGTCGTTTTATTTGTAGAAGCCAAAATGATCTTCTGTATTGATAAACATTAGATTAGATTTTATATTAGACTTTACTAGTAGCTGGCACCAGTGAATGAACGGCAAAAATGCAAGTATGGCCTGAATGTGATCTCTGCATGTATTTCACTCCATGTATAGTCTAATTTCTCTATTCTTTGTATTGTTTGTCCATCAGATTTAATTTCAGGGTTTGTCCATATTTACCCAGCTGATAGTAAACTTTGACTCAATTACTCTTTCATCTCGACAATGTTAGATTTAGAACTTTAAAGGGGTTAGTATATGTAAATACAGTATTTTACAAAAATATTATAGCACATGCATTAATGTTTGTTTCATTGTTACAGAACTTGGATGCCCTGCATGATCACCTGGGTACCATTTATCCAGGTATGCGTGCACCATCCTTTCGTTGTACTGATGCTGAAAAAGGGAAAGGACTTATTTTGCACTACTACTCAGAACGAGAAGGACTTCAAGACATAGTTATTGGGATTATTAAGACAGTGGCTCAACAGATTCATGGAACAGAAATAGACATGAAGGTAAATGTTGTGTTATTAATTGTAAAACCACATATTCGCTCTCTGTATTAGGGAGCCAAAAAACTCTTCTAGTAGCCATAGCATTAATTACTAGCCAGAGTTCAGGCTGTGCTTTTGACCCATCTAACTAACTGATAAAACCATACAAGCTAATGTAAGTATTGGTAATGTGTCTGCAATAGATAACAGAGAAACATTCTGCATACAGAAAGCCATGTAAATAGCAAGCTTATCAATAATAAATACCAACAATAGTTAATAAATTTGTAGAAAGGATTTTTTAAATTCCAGGTTTATATAGATTACTGTTTCAGCTTTCGATTTGCTGTTTATAACATCATCATTCATATATTCCTTTAGATGATCCAACAAAGAAATGAAGATTGTGACCACACACAGTTTTTGATAGAAGAAAAGGATACCCGAGAGGAAGACTTTTACGAAGATCCTGATAGATTTGAAGAAAACGGGACCCAGGAATCCCGCATAAGTCCCTATACTTTTTGCAAGGCTTTTCCCTTTCACATTATGTTTGACAGAGACCTTGTAGTCACCCAGTGTGGTAATGCTATTTACAGAGTACTTCCCCAGGTAACATATGCAGTAAACTGTGTTCTTTAATACTTTTCATATTACTTCATGTAAAGCGAGAGTTCTTTGTACATATATTGAGCCCTAAATTACATTTATGAAACATTGATTATATAATAAATGTAATTGGTACATAGATAAGTATTTACTACTGCTGTTTTAACACTATTTAGTTACTGCATCAATTTCAGCAGTTAATTACTTTAATTTGTTGATTAGATGTCTGTACAGATTTTTAAAGAGGTTATGAAGAAAATCAAATGTACCTGTTTTCATGTTTTCTCACTATTTATCTAGCTCCAGCCCGGAACTTGTAACTTGTTGTCGGTTTTCTCTTTGGTGCGACCACACATAGACATTAGTTTCCATGGGATCCTTTCTCATATCAACACTGTATTTGTCCTACGGAGCAAGGTAATGGGCTATTTCTGTTTTATATATACCAACACAATGCAGGATGGGTAGGATGCCACAGTTTGAAATAAGCTTACATTAACAGTGTTCCTTCCATTCACTTTTAATTTATTTTGCTTTTTGGAAAATTTTCATTCATTCACAAGAGGATAGCTCTGAAACACGGACCATTTTTTGGAAAGATTTGTTTCTGATATTGTCATTTCATGGAGGAAGTTTGGAAACTAGAATCCAAACCTTGTTAAACCTAATTTAAAAAAAGTTATATGGAACTGCACATATTTGTAAATCATAAGATATGAAAAAAAAAGTCTCGTCAGCTAGATGTCGCAGATTTCCGAGGAGACACATTACTAAATGGTTCATGCATGAGTGGATATAATTGAACAATATTATTGCTGGCTCCTTAATTACAGCAGACTAACAAGAGACCATAGCAGCAGCAGTGGGTTAGCATGCTAGCTGCACAAGCAGTTTCTTTGAAAATGAGACTTTCTTTAAATTGTTAGATGTAAAAATTTGTGTAGTATCTTGGTTTATTATTAATTTTGTGCTAAATTTTATAAAGTAAATGACTACTTGATTTCTAAACCTGATACAAACTAGAAATTGAGAGCTTGCAGGCTACATTTTCACAGAAAACAATATGCTGCTGTTATGTATTTTACAAGCATGATGCTGCAGTAGATTTTTTGAGGATGCCGACATGAACACAATCAGTCACCTTGCCTCTACTGGTGAGAAGTCATGTGTGTATCCCAGCATGACTATAACAACAGCACCCTCCTCACCACAGCAAGCAGCTGCCTTAATATCACACATAAGGCACTCAACACTCCTTTTTTATCCTAGTGGCAATATCTGTAAGTATGAGCCAATTTTAAGATGAGTTAAGCCAGGAAGACAACTCAGCTTGACTCGCTTTCAGTCATGTGACCTATCCAGGGTTTTTAGAAATGATCATTCTCTGTCAGCTGTCTGAACCTGACACAAAATGCAGAATTATTTATATTAATAATATAGTTATATATTTCTATCTCTTTGTAAAGAATCCATTTTAAACCTGTCCATGCCTAATAAACTAGCTGGCATCTGATTGGATTTTGCAGTTTGTCAGTCCAGTCAGTTATGGGCACACTGAACATTCTAATCTGGGAAGCTAGTCATATTTTTTGACATATAAGTCTTTTAGTAAGGTACTATAAATGTCTTGTTTTAAAAATCCTAAAATTAAAGAGGGAATTACTGTCAGGATCCAGCACATGACTTTCAAGAGTTAACCTTACAGAGCTTCCCTGCAAGTGGGCAATCCTATTTAAGGGCCTTGTGGATACACTCCCCTAGCCTGAGTAGCACGTCTCATGAGTAGGTTCTAGCCAGACAGCATTAATTTCTCTGCTACCTGGCTAAATTGTTGATATTTTGTTGATCTCCGTGTACCGATTCAGCTGTCTGCTCCTCATATCCTGACTGATATCTGTGTACTGACCCGGCTATTCCTGACTCTGAGGGCCTGATTGACTAAAGGATGCAATTCACCTGTTGAATTCACCTCGCTACAATTGGAGTCACATCAGCAAAATAGTGAATACATTTCTCCTTATTGATGAAGCTGCGGATAGATTTGCCAAACAGGTGGACTGCTACAACGCAGTCGCATGCATAATGTGGCAAAGTAGCATGAGAAGTCATGCATAATGATGTAAATTCCTCTGTATAAAAGTGAATAATACATCTATTTCTATGTCACCTTGTCCCTAGCTTATATTAAGTAGTAGACTAATATACTTGCAGTTGCTACTACAGTTGAAGAAGTAGTGACCTTACGCCACACTGAAGACCTGACATCAACTCCCCAATTCACCATGCCGAAGTGATGAAGTAAAACAGCTAAATTTGGAGCAGTACACCTAGTCACATTCAGTCCTTCAACACACTTCACTGCTTAGTCAGTAGTACCTGTACACTGCACACAAAATGATGCAAAGTGCTCCATAAGATTATGACTATCGTAGCTGCCCAAATTGGTTGAATATTCACCACAACATAGAGTTTGATCAGTAAATGAACATGGGGAACTGTTGATCAAATTCAAATTCAGAGCTATATGTGACTATTCAGCCTTTATGTTAGGAATTTCCCTTGTTGGTCCCATGGTACTTGCTGCAGGTGTTTGGGGCATTGTTTGCAACTGCAGGACAGCACCTCCAGCAGGATTAGAACCATAAATAGGCTGCACTCCAGGTAGTGATTATACCAATACACCATTTAAGCCTGGGTCTGTGCGCCTGTATTTTCAAGTGAGCTGTCCACTAATCAGTGCTGATTATCCTGCACACTTAGTAATTGGTTACTCAGGCGCTTTTTGTTTGTCATCATCCAGGCCTTTAAATAGGAGGTCATTTCCTCTAGTCTTGGCCCAAGCTGGTTTTCCTGTTGTGAAGTCCTGCTGAAGATCTTGTTTTCTGTTTATCTGTGTTTTTGACCTTGGCTCATTTTGACCTCACTGTTTGTCTGGTATGCCTGACCTTTGGCTTTGTCTGAGTGCGTTTTTTCTACTCCCCTGGTTTTCCTGATCCAGCTCTCCTGTCTCTGCCTTGCTATCCCTTGTACCTCAGTTTGGTCCTTGCTCATTCCTGCTGAGTTGCTCCGGTGCCCTAGCGTTTCTGCAGCAGTAAGTCCGGGGCCCCAAAAGGGCATCGGTGAACACCAGAATGTTGGGGTTTCTGTCCCAGTTAGTTGTGCTGCAGGCAGAGGCGGCTCTGACCTTATTGGTGCCCTAGGCCATCCCCCACCCGGCGCCTCCCCCCGTCCCGCGCCGCCCCCTGCCTTATGACACCCGCCCTGCCCCGTGCTGCCCCCCTTGCCCCGTAGCCCCCACTCACCTCCAACACCACCATCCAGCCACGGTTCAACTTTAAATCTCCCAATTAGCAGCCACAGCTGTACTTCACATCTCCCGACAAGCAGCCATGACTGCCAATTGGAAGATTTAAAGTTAAGCCACGGCTGCATGTAACCTCCCAGCCGGCCGGCTCTCTGAAAAATAAAAAGCTGGGGCGCCCCTAGCATTTGCCTACTCTGCCTAATGGCAGAGCCAGCACTGGCTGAAGGTTCCTCCTTAGGTCCAGTTTCAGGTAGTAACCTAACACTTTAGTCAATAAAGAATATTGAATTTCCCCTAGTTTTCTGGCACTTATATTGAGCTTTTCCACTCTATGCTCCTGTCCCAGCTGCCTCATAAAGTAAGTACAGGTGCTAAAGGTCCACCTCAGTGTTCTCTATCTGGGAACTGCCTGAACTCCTTCTCCTCCAAGTGTCCTAACAGTGCTCTGAGCACCGCTTCTATCTGCCCACCTGGTGCAAGCAACCACCCTGAATTCCTACTTACTCTCAAAGTTCCTTGACAATTAACTGTACATGTCTCCTTTCCTGTGTGCTGTTTTGGAATAATTAGAGTTTGACTCCTATTCATATTGTGGCAATCTGCTTATCCTTAAAGGGGAATTACCCAATTATTGTTGCTCCAGCCAACGGGGTCTTCACTGAGGAGTATTCCTAACTTGGATTCTAATAGCCACACATTTAAATATAATATTCTATGCCTATTAATTTACCATGTAAGAGTACTCCTTTAAGTATTTAACATGAAGGACTAGATGGACAGTGGTCACATGAATGCACTTGTGGCCAGGAAGTGAAAAAGTGTGGCCTATAACGATGCCCCAGTAGCTGCCAGGATGATTTCATTGCTCTATGAGACTGATATAGTCAAAATTGCAGCATTTTTTAGATCCAAACAGTTCAAAACTCTGTGGTTTAGCTTCAGTGACAAATTGGCATATACCTATGTGCTTATTTTCTTCTACACCTTTCTCATAAATTTTAGCCAAAAAGTTAAAGTTTTATACAAATACAGTATAAGCCCTACATAGCAATACAAAACTACACTTATTTAAAGGGATTACATGGAATCCCGATATGCTATTTAAGTGTTGATGTTTTGTAAGATATGGAGATTTCATCAATATGCATAAATACCACAGCAATGCTGTAAGTTCAGTCAGGACTGTAGTTTAAAGATTATATAAAGGAGAATGCAGCAGTTACTGCCATATACTGTACATGAAGTGGCCTTTTCTTTTAATATGATCCAGAGAATATTTTCTGACTTGTCTGTAATTGAAAGAACTTGGAACAATCTGACCCATGTCATTACTTTTTGTTATAAACTAAATATTTATTTGGCACTTGTATTGCCAGATTAAGCATTATGAAATCAAAGGTTAACTCTTTTTAAATTTCATATTTTATTATGTGACTGATAAGAGATATTCAGAGAGACTTTCTGCATCCCTCTGTCTCAGCACAATTGTATAAGTGAGAGTAAAATAGTGACCGAATGTACTGTTTTTTTTTCCTTTCCAATCTATAAAGATGAATAATACATTTTTTTATTATACCTCTTACATAAAAAGTATGTTTATCACATTGCTTGAAAATGTTTTTTCTTTATACACATCCATTTTCCTCAAAGTATTTTATTTTTGTTACAGAAGATATGAAGTTTTCATACAAATTCCATGTAACTGAGCACCTAACCCTCTGAATTAATAAGTATAAAATAAATATAATCTATAAATTAGTGTACATTGGGCAGTGCAGCATTCCAGAAAATGGTTGGAGACAAGTATTGCTTTTGGGGTAGGAGGAAAGGTGCAATGGTCAATGACAGTTGATAAACTATTTTAACAGTTTAATGCTATTGCACAGCTAAGTGGCATTCTGCATCCCTTCCCACTGTTTTAATAACCTTTTATAACTCCTTATTAGTGTACAAGCTCCAAATTTCTGCTAATCTGTGCTTTGTGAAACCTACTTCTCTAATCTTTAATTTTATAGCCGAAACCAGAAGGCCATAGATTTGATGCAGGCTTAAATATGGCTGAAATATTCTTTAAAGATGGTCATTCCAAAGGACAGTATATGTACCTTAGCCCAGGTCACCCCTGCTCTTCCCTTTGTAATATAAACCGAAACGTTCTATGTACAAAACACAGGGAAATTTTATTTAAAGGAGAACTAATGCTCGTTCTCTCAAGGGGTAAGTACCTGCAGAAGGAGCTTTAATATACCAGCTCCCTTAATTCAAGAATATATTTTGTAAAAAAAATGTTTCCCAGAAATGTCAGATGGAAGACCAGTGGTTTATTCAGCTGAATATACTCTATACTATATTAGAGAATACCAGCGCATCTTTTTTAAGTCAATAAAAATTATTGTTATATGCAGTAAGATGCTCAAGGTCTACAGAAAAATATGCATACATAGCTGGGCTGACATTTTTGGATAATACTTTATGATAGGTTGGACTTGACACTAGATATTATTATAAATTCCTGAAAGTAACTGTACAAAGTTGTGAAAAAAACTCCAAAATCAAGATGTTATTATGGCAATAGAACTAAGGATTGTTTTCAAGAGATATGTATATCAGGGGTACCTCTTTACTTGGCTTGAAGTAAACCAGCACTGAAATAAGAAGATGCTCGATATTTTTGGATATTGACTGCTTTCCTCTCTTCTTACTTTAGAGCCCCATGTTTTATTATGACTGAAATTGTGTCAATATAACCTGTAAATAAACTGTAAATAAATGACATTTCATTTATTTCTATTCAAGGAGGGTTTACTTGACGTGGAAAAATCAGAAAGTGAAGATGAACTGACTGGAACAGAGATCAGTTGTCTTCGCCTGAAAGGACAAATGATTTACTTGCCTGAGGCGGATAACATTCTATTTCTGTGTTCTCCAAGGTATCATGAAATGTTTCTGAATGTTCCTAATGGTGTTTCTCTTCCCTGCATTAACTGTTATTCTGCATGAAGAAGTGTGGTTTTTAATGACATTAATATTGCCTTCAAGTGTCTTGACTTAGCAGGGTATAATCATTTATTTGCTTTAATAGCTTGTGATAGTAATATTAATACTGTGCTCTTGTGGGATTAAATTCATTGCCTGAAGATGTTTTTTTGCTAGGATTTAGGGAACATATGTGAAGAAACAGACAAAGACCTAGGGGGGAATTCAGCAAGCTCCGAAGTGAGGTGCGTAGTGTTCGCCTCACTTCGGAAAAACTGACATGCGCATGCTGATGTCCTGCACGCGGACATCAGCATGTGCATTAAAGGGATTCCCCTCCCGGCGAGGAGACTCGAGTGCTCTCGCCGGGAGGGTAATCCCTTTAATGCGCATGCTGATGTCCGCATGCAGGACATCAGCATGCGCATGTCAGTTGTTCCGAAGTGAGGCGAACACTACGCGCCTCACTTCGGAGCATAGTGAATTCCCCCCCTTAACTGAAAACAATGCATTTACATATTGTAACTTAATCACTAAATAGCATATTTATCATAGATTGAATTTAATTTCTGAGGTAAATTTGCCACACTAGGTGACAATTCACCCTTATTGCAGCAGAGACTTTTGTCTTATTCACACCAGTACGCCTTGGGTGAATTGTCACTATGAGGTGTGGCAAAAACACTAGGAATATTCATCAAAGTCTAAAAAAATTTGATTGTTATATTAATATTGAATTTGTGGTAAATAATGCAAAAATATCAATATTTATAAAAACAAAAATTGGAAAATATTGAAAATGTACAGGAGCTCCATTTAGAATGTGTTGGATTTAACGGTATGACGTTTTTCAAAATCAATCTTTTTTTCAGTCGCTGCAAATTTCAGTCACCACTTTGTAAATAGGTCACATTAAAAAAATGTGACCAACACAAATATGCGGCGAAACGACCTTGATAATTAGCCCCAATAGTGGTGGTGTATTCGCACAGAAGAGGTGCAGAATGGTGTATGCATACATGGTCTGTGTAGTGTTGTGAGCTGTGGGATAATTCACAGAAATTAACAATCTTTTCTGAGATTAGAGAAGGGGAGAATTCTCATCAATTCACACAGAACAATTTACGCTTAGATAAATATACATGTAAATACAGCATCATTTTGGGTTTATCACTTTAGGAAAAGATTGGAGCATGAGGAAGTGTATCACATTTGACAAAAATTAAAGTGGATCTACTTTTACATTAATAATCTAAGATTTAAATTTTTTTTTCTTATTTTTACATAAAATTAGTATTACTTATTTAGCAGTTTTCTAATATATTTATTGATTTATTACTGTGCACTATTAACTTAATTTATTTGCATCTCAAACCAATTCAGCCTTCTGGAGCTTATTCATCAAAGTTACAATTCACCTGTTGAAGTGAATGCTCATCACTTCACGTGGCTACTCCCTGATTCTCCATTCCTTATTTACTAAACAGAGAACTCCCATAGCGAATTCACGTAGCATGGCGTAGTCAGACAGACAGTAGGAGCCCTGCCATCAGTCCCCTGATTCGCCACTTCAGTCTGGTGAAGTAAAACTGGTGAATGCGACACAATACTCCTTGTGTAGTTCACTATTGCGAAAGAATCGATGATTCATGGATAAGCGAATTACCTGTGCATACGCACATAAAGTGGTACAAAGTGCTCTGTAAATTTATGACTGTCAGAAACTGTTGAACTAGTCACAAATTCGTCACTTCACAGAGTTTGCTGGCAGGGCTGCTACTGTCTGTCTGACTATGCCACGCTATGTGAATATGGGAAAGTGGCAAAGTAAATGTGAATTCACTCCTATACATGTTCGTCCTTTCATGAATAAGTCCATAATTAATCTTAAAGTCACTCAGATGTCACTCTATCTTTAGAATTTTTCAGAATTGTAGAAAGTCATGTATTTCCTAATGCACTTAAATGTGACAGATGCCTGTTCACTATATACAGGAACTATAATGATGAGAAGCATTTGTTTGTTTTGTGATTGCATCAGTACAGCAACCACTCCATTATAAATACTCTATATAGAAATTAAAAAAGAGAGGCCCATTCTAAACAATGATCATCTTTGCTGTTTACATGAACACTATAATGTAGTAAAAAACTGTCCCTTCAGATATAGAAAATGAAGGCACAATTTGTGTTTAGTTATAAAGATGTAAGCACTGATTTGCTTTATTGCATTGCAGTGTAATGAATCTTGATGATCTGACAAGAAGAGGGCTTTATCTCAGTGATATTCCGCTACATGATGCTACCCGAGATTTGGTCTTGCTAGGGGAACAGTTTAGAGAGGAGTACAAACTGACTCAGGAGCTGGAGATCCTGACAGATCGACTTCAGCATACACTGAGAGCACTGGAAGATGAGAAGAAAAAGACAGATACGTAAGTGACATTCATAATAATATTTGTCAGGAAAAATTTTTTGTGCCTTGATCATCCCTTGAACACCAGATTTATCTTGAATTTTGTTGAAATGAGCACCTGCAAGCTCATTTATATTATCCATTAGAAAGTCAGTACTATGGCTCTATACTGTGCCTAGATCACTGATTTCAATATATATATTTATGTGAAATATAATTTAGAATTCTGGGAAATCCCCTACAGCGTGGAAGCAGTGCATGTAATCAATTTCTTTCTGCTTCTGTCTTGGGACAACATGTCTCTCCCTGTGTGGTGTGGATGTTAGCTGGGGTTCCAACAGCAGACACCTACCTTAAGCATGAACCCTTAAGTCAGGGTGCCCCACAAGCATTTGGTTATTCTGCACTTGAAACCCTGGTAAAAATGCAGTTTTACTGCTCCTTTTTGGGCATTGGTCACAATTGTAATCTTTGCTGTCAAGCAATTCTTAATGGCTGTATTTTTAAAAGACTGATAAATGCTAGTGTTGTTTTTGCTTAACTTCCAAACGATGGTTCCCTTTGATACAGTGTATAAAATATGTATATGCCTTTTAATACGGTAGATAGATTATAGGAATTTAGATACTAGAGACTGACTTTCCATTGCAGAATTCTGTTGTTAATCAGGGAACTTTCTTACTCTGGTAGAGATTTAATTCTTAATCAGTGATCTACACAATTTTAAGCAAGCCATTTGGATATCACAGAGATTAGTGAGAAAAACTATTGTTAATCCAGGATGTACAGTATTTAGTAACATAGTCCAAAAACTAAGAAGTGAAAACATTTTTTCTGTTCATAGCTTCAATGTTACAATATGGTATTATACGCTTTACTTTTTTCAAATACAGTACTTGATCAGACAGTAGGCAATGTAACATACAAAGGTTGCACTGTAACACATTTACTGAGGCTAAAAGCCAACACCTATGTTTCATTCATTACTTTCCACATTCAAACAATACCACTAAACACTGAGGGGGTTATTCACTAAAGTCCGAATTGGTGCGTATTGGTGTGAATTCGCCAGA
>WMED01009749.1:0-16143 GCA_019650415.1 Pipa parva | reverse complement strand
ATACACAATGTATATAAGAATAAGTGTTTGAGCTTTTACCAGTAAAAAGATGAATGTTTCTTATTTCAGTTTGTATCTTTTTGGGGGGCTTTCAATTTTATTATTTACTGCAGTGCAGTATCCAAATTTGTAAAGGTGGAAATTGAATAAATTACCAGTACATTTTCTTAAAGATGTTTGCCACTTATAGACACAGACCTAACATTAATCAGTATCCTCTATGGTACCATTTTGGGAGAAATATTTGAAAACTGAAAAAGCAGTTATCCATTTAACAATAATGTCTGAAAGGGGCACCAGGACAGCACAGCACTATATTTTTCTGTTCCACCACTGAACATTTCCTCAAAATGCGCCAGGTTGTAACAGCCATGAAGAGCCTTTATGGTCTCACATTAGATTTTTTTCCATTTAAAGCAATGAGGGCTGACACAGTAACACAAATGCTGGGCCTTTGAGGAAGAGAAAAAAAACGTAGTGGAAACAAATGCTTGTCTGGACCCTCTATGAACTTCTGATCTTACTCATAGATACCAGTCATTATAAAGAAAGTTAGAAGCTTGCTTTTTTCAATTCTACATTAATTCACTAAATTCTACACATTGTTCTAAGGCACAAATGAAACATTTATATTAATGTCACACAAAGTGATAACAGATAAATGGATAAAGCATGAGTCATATTAACTTATAATGTTATTAATTGATAACCCTCTTAGGATTCATTTCTTTTTTGCAGAAGTATTTCATTTTAATGTTTCATATGCACAGATATAACATTTTATTTATTTCAGGTTTGATTAAAAGTGGAAATATATAAATGTAAGAAAATGTGACTGTCACCATATTTTTAAATAGAAATCAAAAATACAAGATGGACTCTGGGGAAAGTCTGATTCATACTCAACAGAAAGTAGGATTTTTATGAAAATATATACGTTGCAAATTGCATTTTCATTGTCCTTACAAGACAGATAAGTTTGATTCTAGCTATTTTTCATTATTTTTCAACTACAAAGTTTAAGGAACACTTTACTTTCCAAAAAAATGATTTAAATCCTAGCCATTCATACTTTTTTTTCCCCCCTAACAGGCATATGTTTAAATTTGTGTTTATTTTCTTGAATCACTCATTGCAATAATGACTTTCCATTAAAATGTCCCACTAGTCATGGTTTGGCTTTAGAAAGTAAAAATATACAGAATAAGTCTGTAGCAGAGAGTTCAAGCACCGCTTGTGAAGAACATTTGCCAAAAATAATGCAATTTGAATGTTTTAGACTAAGATTGATACAAGCATGTCTTTCCTCAAATTAAAGAAATCTGCTTAAACTTGTGAAGAATAATTATAAAACTAGTTTTAAGAAGAATTTAACATTATACTGTCTATTAGTAAAATAGGAATTTTAGTCTTTTTCTTGCTCAGTTTGTTTTAGTGCTAGGAGAGTTTTAAGTGTTAATATTTACAATTCAAAATATAAAATTACATCATTGCTAACATAAATCTACAAAGTAAACTAATTTTCTTCCTTAACTTCCTAAAATAACTAAAACATTATGGAGCACTTAAAATATAGGATATTTTTGTCATAGCCAGTAAGTTACAACAATATACAGGATAGAACATTTTCAAATGAAATAAAAGTTTAAGTGAGAGCAAAAAAGGCAGACACACAGCTAGATACCTGAAAGCTAGATAGATTGACTAGATTACATAGATAGATAAAACCCCAAAAGGTCATATGATTGGTGGTTATTAAAGCCCTTATAGGAGCCACTTTGTTCTTAATCACTCTAAATCAGTCATTAAGTTTTAATCATGTGATATCCTCAAGTTGTTCATCTGCTGCATGGATATCAGAGGTGTTAATACAAATTTGGAGGATATCTAAATTTCACTAGCTGTATGCAGTTTGTTCATAGCTCCATAAATATGGACATCAGCTGACCTCATTTACCAGCTTGTCTGATAAACGATTCTCATTCTGCTGCACCTACTTCTCTTCTGTCAACCTAAACAACTAGTGATCAGTTGATAACACCTCTATTGTCAACAGACAAATTAATGCATGTGTGACAAGTTAAAGTCTCTTTTTTTGGATAAGATTAGGAAGAGGCATTTAGGAAATAAACTACAGAAGCTATGATATTTTTAGTGATAATGATACGATTAATTGTTTTAAACAGTTTATCTGTAAATACTTGCCAAAAATAAATGAATGTTCTCCAAGTTAAAAGTATGGTCGAACTAGCTCAGAAACCAGAGCAATGTGAAGACTGTTCAGACTGCTGGCTGATATGCTTTTCTATATTATTATATTGATAATAATAAGAACAAACAGCTGAAGTTGTAAAAGGAGCAGCTATGTAAATGTTTGAAGTTTCAATGTTCGTTAAGAAATCTGAGGCTAGGTTCATACTAGCGTATTATGCGCAGCGCAAAAAAATATGGCTCAATGCAGGCCGATAGCACTCACCTAGTTCCAGACACACTAGCATATGATGCGCATATGTTGGATCCAGAATGCTGTGTGTCGCATTTTGGCCAGTGTATGATACAGAGGCACCACTGAAAACAGAGGTATAACCACTGATTCTGTTTCATATTGCCAATTTCTTGGTAAAAGTAATAATTTTAACCATTCTCATGCTGCAAAATGTAGGTACATTTGTCACTTACTAGACTGCCTCATTGATAAGTCCCATCCATGTTTCTTGAATATTTAATCAAAGAAAGAATATGATAAACATAGTGATTTTACTTCCCTTCACTCTGACAAATGGCAATTTGCTACTCACTATTAACTATACAATGGATCCTCTTAGTTAACAAGCAAATGGCAATAGACATTATTTAAAATATAATCAGGCAATAGCCAGACAAACTATGGAGTTCAACGAACTCAGACACTTGGTAAATAGACAAATATTACATGCATGCTGTCCCCATCGTGGAGATTTATGAAAACATGAAGTAAGAGAAGTGGTGAATGAACATGAGTTCACTCCTCTATGCAACTGTTTGGACTTGATGAGTAACCCTTGTGTGGAATGTAAAAGGTGTTTCAAAAGTTATTTTAATTACCTTCCTTACTTTTAAATCAGCACAATGGGGCAATAATCATTCTGGAAGACATCAGTTAAACAGGTTTCCAAAGTGAATCAATATAATACAATTACATAAGAAAGGCTCCCTAAAAATCTAAATCAATACAAGTTCCATCAGTGGTTGTATTATCCCAAACAAAGTTAAAAGACCACAGGGGGTATCATGCTTCTTCAAAACTGTCACTGTTCCAGTGCCCTACACCTGAAGACTGTGAATCCTTTCATAGACACTCATCAGCAGGTGGCTCAACAGATGACTACTCCCTCCCCAACTTCTCACTGTTGGAGTAAAGAGATGATCATTAAATCTCTTGTCTATTTCATGGGCTTTACTTTGAAAGTTACTGCCTGTGATACTAAAATTACAAGCCAAATTATCTCTTCCTAGCAAAGGTCTCACCAAAACGATAGCATGGGTAGGTCCATTAATTGGTTGAACCCTCATGGGACTAAATTAATGCATGGGGTCCACAAACATTACTTTTATAAAAGAGAGCATGAAGTTAAGGTCATAAAACAAAATCAATAATAATAATATCTTTAATAAAGAGAGAAGATTTAGGGCCTTGCCACAGTCTTGTCACAGTCTATGTGTGTAGCACTCAGAGGTGAAACTGATGTATGTCTATTGAGAAATGTTACTATATAACTTTGCATTTTCACTAAAGCGCAATTGGGTACCGTGCAGAACCAATTATATAACTGTGGTTCTGGACAATTAAACAATGGTGAAAAATTTAAAGAAGTGTGCCTTAATCAAAACCTTAAAGCGTGATGTATAATGCTTATTGCTCCAAATTTTTAGCATAAACAGATACTGACATAAGAAACAATAGATGCAAACAAAAAATTCTCTCCATAGTGGCCATTCTATATAAATAAAATCATATTGCTTATATTAGATTAGGCATTTCCCATAATCTTCTCTTGGAAACAATGCCACCTCTTTGTTGACAGGTATTGTGCACGAAAAAGGTATATTTAAAAGTAAATGGCAAATAAAGCCTAAATACAAAAAAAAAGGTATGTTCCCCTTTAATTACTCAGGCAGTAGCTGTTAAAATGAATAAGATTAATAGATCAGAGAAAGAGCATATCCAGAGGGACTGAACTCTGAAGTAATCTGTTAGGTCTTACACAGAAAAAGACATTTGTAGTTAGAGGGTCCATGCAGTGAGGGAAGACAGAAAATTAAAGAAATTAAGAGTTCTTCCACATCCATATGCTTTAGTCTCTCATCTGTGTAATGTGTAATGATTGTGTTTTTAATAATGCAGTGGCAGTATAAAACAATATGGTTAATAGGCTTTCTTAAGCACATGTACAAGGTTTACGCTCAGTTGAACAAGAGCCAAGTTCCCGACAGCTAGAATGCCAGTAAATTAAGACGCATTTGAGATAAACAGTTTCCAAAACCAATATATCTATGACTGCTTTTACTTCTCTAACAAGTTCACATTCGTAGTAATACATTCCAAAAATATATCTGTATCGCGTTCATTCATAAAGGTGCACATATAGAGTTTTGGTAAGTGGACATGAAAATATAGAAGTATACTTTATAAATACATAACAAATTCCACACAATTCATACAAACATTATTGTTGGTTTGTGATTGCCATACAGGTTCATGAATTTCCCCTTTTAAGTGAATTACATTTTTTGTCGACTGTCTGCCAAGATATAAAACCATATGTCCATTTACAGTAAAAAATTCCAAGGACAAACTATTACTATTATGAAGTCCTTCCATCTCCAATACTTTCCATGTTTCAGTCTATCATTCCAATGTGACAATGCAACCATAGGCATTCCTTTTCTCCAAGTGTTGTGTCAGCCTTGTCTTGCACATGCAAAAAGCCATTACGTTTTTTCCCCAAAGAACCAGTTGCTGTAAAGATTCCATAGCAAACCACTCATTACCCTTTGTTTTTTTAACTTATTTTATTTTCATTTTTTTAGGAATCACCTGTAAACAAAGATGTTATCAGACATTATAGAACAGACCTAGCGCTCAGGTAACATATGTGCATTTTCCAGAAGAGGGACAGCCATTGTCAAATTTGCCCATTGGGCATTGGCAAAAATCCCCATGAGGACCCATAATCACCACTGCAATCAGCACTACACTCCTACAGTCCAGCTGTGTGTAACTCCATCTATGACAAAGGATGACATAGAGGGATTGATGTGCAACCAGAGGGCAGGAGAGAATAGGGTTAGTAATGTGCTGTTGGTGTACTCATGTGTGGGTGAAAGTGTGTGCATGTGCCTGTATGTGGAAGAGTGTATGTACATGTATGTGCAAGTGTGTGCAGGTATGTTCAAATGTATGTGTAAAGTGTGCAAGTGTGTGTAAATGTTTGTGTAAGTGTGTGTTGGTGAATTTATGTGTGCCACCAGATACCTTCTGTTAGAATTCTGGGTCAGCCTTTGGGTTGCACAAGGCTTTGTTTAAAAGGGGGATGCCAGTGCAGGCTTTAGACAGTGGGGTCTTGGGCAGCGACAGTCATGCCAGTGGCACCAAGAAGCTGTGGAGTGTAATGGGGGCATCCTATTTGGACTTTTCACATTCTGCCTCTCACCCTCAGGCCATCCCTGGTGTGGCTTCAAATGTCAGTTTTCCTGGTGGGCCCTGAGTATCCCAGTCCTACGCTGGAGATAGCTATGAGTGCAGTTCAGATATCTGATTTATGAGTTAAATGTAAATAGCATTCATAGCCCAATAATGACCCCTGTGGTACCCCACTAGCAATGGTGACCAAATCTGAATATGTACTAATTATAACTATCCTCTGTTTGGTCCCTTATAAACCCATGCTGATTTGATTTTATACATTTGTGTACATTGAGATACTCCAGGATAGCATCTCTTACAATGCCTTTATTGTTTTTCCCCATACGTATTTCTAGCAATAGAGTCTTCATGTGTTCACTTCCCTCACATTTAACCTCTCTTAGGGGTAAATTTATAAAGTCATTTCAACCTATTCACCACAATTCATTTGTTTCACCTCTTTTTGCTGCATTATTGATGTTTTTTTTCTTTCCAACATTTTCATTTTCCCTCAATTTATGTAGTACCAAATAAAATTTAGTGATATCAAAAAAAGATTGATATTGATAAATATTGGTGCATTAATCCTGCTCCACTTTACATAGTTTTTAATGGAGCTCCTTTTCAATCGATATCGATATTGCTGATTTTTCCAACTGGGACTTAGAAAGTTTTTCAAAACCATCTCTATAGGGAATAATTGGTTTTCACTACCCTCAGGTTGCAGATCACTTAGTGCTATAGAACAGTCTCAGCTCTGTACCAATAACATGTCAGTGATCATATGTCCATTATCTATTTCATTAGTTGTGTCGATCTATCATACATGGACAACAATTCAAAAATCGAGACTTATGAAATCTGCCTAATACAGTATTTATGCTGTTTCACACACTGCATAATTGATATTTTTTTAAGAGGAACACTGGAATCAATAATCTATGCATAGTAGTACTTATATCCAGCGCTCACATACTTCCCGCAGTCAATGTTATTTATTGCTTATATTTCAGGTCTTATTGATCATAGATATTGTACATTTTTTTACATCCTAGTTAGTGTCTATCATGGTTCCCAGTTACTGCACAGTAAAATGTTTCTTGTTATATCTCAGTTATCAAGTGTCCAGTTACTCCTCCACTCTTATTGGCTGGATCATTACATATTACGCATTTTTCTGTTAATGCTCATTGCCACTTACAATTATTTGGGAGTTATTCACTAATGTGCAAATTAGACTGTCGATTTTGCAAACAGCGGATTCCCATAGGAAATCTGCGAACGCGACAAATTGCCCATTGTAAAGTTGCGACCCTGACAATTTTTAAAATTGCGACTGCAACAATTTTCTTTAGTAAAGTCGCGACTGCGACAATATTCTCATTATAAAGATGTGACTGCGACAGTAGCAGTCTATTGTGACTGTCTTTAGCTGGCGAATTCACACCTATACACAGCAATTCAGACTTTAGTGAATAACCCCCAGTCCATTTTCTTCATGTCTGTGTACTCACTACAGTACCAGTTATTTTTTAGTGCCAATGTTATTGCTCAGTGTCAAACCTGCATAGTGCCCATATACCCTGCTATTAGTCAATGTCCCTTTCTACATTTCTGGTCAATGCCATTATACTTTGCTGATCATATGTCTATTTACTGCTCAGTAAAAATATTGTTTAATTTCAAATATCGTTATACCAAGTATCTGCACCTATGTAAATGCTGCCACTGTCCAACTATATTAGAAAATATAAACAATCCTTGGGATAATCTTTTCTCTTTACATGCAAATTACACAAGGCATCACAGCTGAAAGTTGGACACTTCTCTCACCCAAAAGGCTTGGGTAGACAGAATGATTAAATTAGGAAAGGTATGTAGTAATGTATACAGAAATAGTTCCAAAAATATTAGGCATATAAAGCCACATAACTTTACATAAAGTTAGAATAGTGTTAGATAATGTACATGCCTGAGATCTTGCTTAGTGACTTAACTAAGTCAATTCTGTATCTCCAGATATTAAAATACTGACCAGAACTTTCCTTTGTCTGAATAAACCTTACTCCATTCTGTCTAAACTATACCTTATTCCTTTTTAACCCCACCTTAAACTGCCCTTAACTCCACTTACAAAATTCCAGCTATACTCCTCAATTAAAATCCAATTCTACAATTGGATTCTTGAAGCTCCACCCAGGGCACCAAAACTACCAAAGGTTCCAAGTTATAATCTTGTCCTCGTTACAAAAAAGAATTCCTTATATTAGATGTTAGCATTTTTAGAATGATTACTCTTTTCTTTATAATTAGAAAGGATGCTCTTGCCCATTGCTAAGGGGTAAGCAATTGGTACATACTGATTTAACTTTTGAAGTGATCATCAACATATACTGTTTGTGCTAATTAGTTTCATTCAATATGCCCTTTATTTACTTATTCCATTTATCTCATCAATGGTAAGTTAATGATGTTTCAATATAAATTGGTTTGTCTCAATAGCATTCAATCACAAAGTAAGCTCATACTCAAACCATGATTCACAGTCAGTCCACATTAAAATAAATAGGTTATTTGTGAGTTGTGACAACCAATAGTTGCCTATATTGAGCTTCCTATGAATATTTTAAAATAATTGAGAATTGAAAATAAGATCTAAAGGACTACAAAGGCAGGATGTGGTGGTGGTGGTGAAAGAAGTGCTGGAGAGATTAACCTGGAGGAAAAGTTATTACCTTATGCCAAGTTATTTTTTGTCTTGATCAATTATCTTCTTCAGGAAAAATTAAAACATTTTCTTGTATTTTAAACACAGTATCCATTAAAACCACAGTCATCAACAAATCAATTTTCCATGCTAAAGGCACTTTCTAGTAACCCTATTATGAGCTGTTCATGTTAGGCCCTGAGAAAGAATGTCATTATTTATACATGTGATAAAATACTCAGCAGATAAACCCGAGTCACACTTTTTGTAGTTTGTTGCTGATAATTCATGGGTTGTTGGAAAATGTAGGAAGTTAAGACTGGCAAAAACTCAACTTCTATTCTCATATTATAAAACTTAATAGATATTTGCTTTTCCTGAATGCCATCTGCTGAACTCGTTTAGCGTCCTAGATACTTATAACACACCAAACCATGATTAACTGAAAACCAACATGTAGAATTAAAAAGAGTTAGTTTACCTCACAAAAGTTTGTTAAATGGAGGTTAGATGGAGCTACACTAAGTGACTGTTAGGAGATATGTATATATGCATAAAATGATGGACACAGACAACATTGGCTATAGTAAGTTGAGTATTGCATGTACTGAAGGGCTCAGAGACTTTAATATAAAGTCCTCTCTGCCACAACATCATCTAAAAATGACAAATTCTTTGTTGTGCTAAATGGGCACACTTTTCAACAGACATGATCCAAAATCTTGTGAAAAACCTTTTCAAAAGGGTGGAGACTGTTATAGCCACACAAGGGTATGCAAGTCTCTATTAACTCCCATGGCTTAGGAATGGGATATCTACCAAGTTCATACAGAGGTGGATTATGTCAAATTGGGGCCGTAGGCAGACAAATTGTTAGCACACTACCTCCTGCCAACTGCATAATTATACATGTATAAATACATAAGATCCTAGGGTGCCTTGTGCATAATATGCCTCTGAGTTCATATGTGTGTTTTGTGCTGGTGTTGATTTCAGTTTATCCAGATAGTGTATCTCTGGAATGTATTTCTTCTACAGGAATTGTAACTAAAAATGTAATCTTTTAGGTATATTTTTACATATGTCCATGCTTATCAATATGTATGTAACATATGTCCATACATTACAGAAGTAGCTCAGCTGACTTTGTCATTTAAAAAACAGAATATGACAAAACCAGCCAGCTACATCTGTGTTGGTTTAGCTACATTTATTCACTACTGTTTTATGTATATGGGACATTATATGTACTTTGATATTTTTCTGTTTGTTTTAATGCTTTTTACTTGGCTTTTTGGATAATTGTTGCTAGTTTGGATTTTGAGGTTCTTGGCAGCTAAAGGCCAGACAAGGGTTATCTAAACCCACCTTAAACTTACTTTTAATGAATAATGGACACACACACCGAATTACCATATATAAACACCAATGTCCGATTGTCCACCATGATGACCCAAGCCGTAAGCTACAAATTGGAGCAACCTTAACTCCCCAAATGAAATCAGTCATGTCAGTGCTATAACATTTATATCTAACTTCTAGTTCACTGGTAATCAGTTAAATAGTAGCATGAAAGTTATGAGCAGAAAATGTAAGTTGGCTGGTGAAGCCGAAGTGATATTTATATCAGAAATTCATTCATTTTATTTTCAGATACAGTAGAATTGCAGCCATTTTATGTGATTGGTTGATCTGAATGTTCAATATTTTCCACAATCCGTCAAAATAATAAACAATTCCTGAGAATAAAGGTAAAAAAAAAGAAAAATTCTATGCTTCTAAATCACAAATACAAACATAATTTCACTTTTAAGAAAAAAATCTAAAAAGATGTTCTCATCTCTTTTCTTTCCCCCAAAAAATGAAATATTTAATTCTCAAAAAAATAACCAACCATCCCACTAAAAAAAACTGAATTGAAATTAAAAAGTTTGTTTGGAGGGCACTGCAGCAGGACAATGCTGCCGGTGGCAGTTATTCCAGAAAATAAGTAAACAAAGTCAGTATCACCATCATTCACCATCATACACCATAGGGCTCCTTCCTTTAAGTCTTCATTCACAAATCTGTCATTTAGTTACATTTATATTGATAACCAAATGATTAATATGTCAACAGGAGCATAACACAAAACAGAAAGGGAATGCTTAAAGGATATATTAGTACTAAAAAAAGTATATCGTTATTATTCATAAAGACTCATTAAAAAACATTTAGACGGAGTATCATCAGACATTTTCCAACCCCCATCTTTGGCATCTGTTTCCATTCCTTTGTTTTTCTTGTCATATGTGTTTGTTTGTACACATTATATTCACTGTGTAGCCTTCTTCTTTTTCTGCTATAAGAAATACAATGATATAGCTCAAACTATTGTGACATCTATTTTATTGCATTTACTCCCTACTCATAATGTGCTTTCTCACCCGTTATGCTAACAATCTTGTAACGAAAATTAGTAAACATTCTATTATGCTATTTTTCACCAATCGCAACTATTTACCGTAATTGCAATTGTATAATAGTATGAGGTTTTTACAAAGTGTATTTTCACTTTTTCTTTTAAATGCACTATTGGTTATTATTCCCTATTCCTTAACTATGCTGCTTTTATAGTCTAATCTATGCAAATTTTAGATGTACTTTTTTATACCCATTGTTATGTTTGCAAATCTGCCAAACTGCTTGAAATTTTTACATAGAAAGTGTGTAGTCAGGTTAAATTATAACAGTGGAACAAGTAGACCCTGTAACCAAACACCGCATAACAATACATGCTGGTCAGCAGGTATACTGTAGTAAAACCTGGCATCCACCAATTCATGCCACTATAAAAACTACATGTATACCTGCCTCGGCTACATAAAGCATAAGAAGACAAAGTAATATAATGCATTTAATGCTGCTGTGGGTGTGGTGACGTTATACATTTTTAACTTATTTTGTACTACCCTATGGCAGTAGGTTCTCTATGTCTTATAGAATGTATATTACACTTGAGAAAAAGCTACAGCTCGAAACATGTTGTGTGATTAAAGGCTAGCGGGTATTTCCGCACTGCAAAGCTCACTTTCCTGCCTCTTTTTTTGTATCTGAATACTTGTCGGCGCTACGGAATGCCTGAGGAAAGTTAGGAGCTGGGGGTGCACAGCAGCAGTGATTTTCTTTAGTATATTGTACATTACTAATATACCAAAGGAAGGCATCTAGTCTCTTGATTATTATTCTAATATCTTATAAGTAAGCTATATTTGTTAGGTTGTTGCCTGTATCTGGAAATGTACAGTATATATGTGTGTTGTTTATTTTTATTTATGAAGCGCTGCTAGGTTATGCAGTGCTGAACAATTCAACAATATAATTATAACACAGACATAAGAGAAGTACTCAATATAATATGAGTTAAGAAATTACAGGCAAAAATCCTGAAGACACATTACTCTAAGGGCCAGGCATTGATTGGAATAAGTAAATGTTGGTCCCTGTCCTGTAAAGCTTACAATCTAAATGGAAGGGAGACTTACATTAACAGATTTGAGCATCATCAGACCTTTCATACACAATCATAAACATCAAAAGCACAGATGAAAAAAGGACATAAAAATACTTGAGCTTTGTTTAAGTCAATGTTGTACTTTCATCTGTACTTCTAACAATACAAAACAAACAGCTAGTTCGATGTATAATAGATAGAGGGAGAGAAGATAGAACAATAGATAGATATAAATATAGATACTATAAGGATAGATAGATGGAGAAATAAATTATGGCTTAAATCAAATAAAGACACAAGCTTTAAACCATATTGGGCAGTATATCTTGTAGATACAGAGTTATGCTTAACATTCTTATTGACATGGGATTTTGGGAATACTACAGGATCCCAAGCAGCAGAATATGATGAAATTAGAGACTGCAAAACTTCACAAGATGGATGTTACTTTGCTTACAAAGTTGTTTCTTTCCTGCTTAGATGTTTTATTCTTTATAAACCCACAAGGAATGTTAGAGATATGTTTCACATTCAGCTTAACAAAATAGAACATCGTGCAGTCAGCACTAACAGTCAACCTGCACTAGTCACATTGTGGCATCATATGTATACATGAGCATTACCAATTTCAAATAAAAAACACATCAGCTCTCAGATCTTATAAGAAAGTAAACAAGGCAAAATTCCACTGAGAGGAATCTGTAAAACTTCTATGTTTTTCTCTGCAATGAGTTTTATAAACCATGTTTTCAGTACAAATATATGAAGAATAATATTTACGCTGGAAAGATTTTTTTTTTTAAATATATAGGAAATAGAAACAAGCTGTGTATAGCATTGTGTAAGGCAGGTATTGTTTTTTATGTGTATCTTCCATAGCAAGGAAATTCTGCATCTTATTTCATTGTGGAAACCATCTGTTTTCTAATCCTTATTAACAGAGGCACAAACTATATATGTGACTTAAACAATTTATGTTACACAAAGCATTGTCCAATTTTATCTTGTAAATGTAGTAACTCTTTGAGAATGGAGTACAGAGATTACAGTCAGGAGCACTGCATTGTTGGTAATAGTATTACATATTTTGTCCTCAGTCTGTTTTATCTAATTTTGTTTATTTTACATATTATGATCAGCTCTGGGTGTTAAAGTTATGAATTGGCAAAACATAATGCAATTAGAAGAGAGAGGGACTTTAAATACAAGTGTAAAAATTGTGATTTTTTAAATAAAATGTTATAAAAAAAGACTATTTATGATACCAAGTATGCTCAGGAAAGCAAGTTCTAAAATGCCATAAAGAGATAATGGAAGAGATGTTGACTGATACAGAGCAAATGATTCTGAAGAATTCTTAAAAAAACACAAAAAATGTTTCTGCTCTACTGAAAACAAATAAAGTGACTGCCATTGTCAATTAGATTTTATTTGTTTCAGGCAATAAAAATGTTATTTAGGAGTATTATAGGTAATTATGTGTGTAAAAGATTCTGAAAGTGCAGCTAGAACTTAAATAGACTTTCACATTGCTTCAATGTAGGGATACTCGACATTGCTTGATATGGAGTAAGAGGAAAATCATCAGGAATGTGAATAATTATATTTACAGATACAGTTTTCTAGCATTTAGCTGCTGCCCACCAGTGGCACGTTTTAGGGAATACACACTCAAAAAAAGAAAGCATTTTAGTAAAAAAAAAAACTATGTGCATAAAAGAAATGAAAACGCAATAAAATATAACGTTTCACACAAAAGATCTATCTATATTTTTTTGACTGCTATTTTTATGGGATTCTATCTGATATCTTGCTCATATTTTCACCAAATTGTTTATGTGGCCAACACAGACAATTGATAAAATGATACTGCAATTATCTTATTGGATTAGATAATACATCTTAAACTTATCCCTTATTAGTAAACATGGCCTATTAAACACAGTTAAATTAAAAGAACAGACCAATTTAATTATTTCACCTTGCTAAATGGTCAATAACAGCACAATATGAAATGGCCTGGGATTGAATGTATTACTACATTGTAGGGTGTTTAGATTCCTGATTTGTATTGCTTAGTATTTAATTTTTTCCATCATGGTTGCAGCCATCTTTTATCTGTTATTTAACTAAACCATTGCCATTGTTTGATTTTTTTATAGAACTTTAGATAAAATATTCATAAATGCCCCTCAAAAAAAGTGTTTTCAAAATAAAAAATAGCTGAACTTATCAATGAGAAGAACAACACAGAACAATAAACAAAATCAAAATTCAACTTCCAAGATGACATATAAGAAAAGCTGCCATTCCAATCCAAATGGCAATTACTGTATCTTTTTGCTGTTGTTTGTAATCTATTAAAGGCCTCTCTTAATAAAATCAACTTTTCTTATTTAAGTTCTTGTACGGAGTTGAAATGCTAAAGATAATATTACCCTAATACAGTATATCATTGTAGTGGAAAATGCACTGAAAAACATTTGGCTCTGGTTAAGTTTTTTTTTTAATTGGATGTTTCAGTCATTTCTCCTACTTATTATTATTATTTTTTTTCTATTTATAACAACTTTTCACCAGATATTCTTCCAATGTTTTTCAATTTGATTTCAATGAAAGCTGTTTGCCACTGTGGACCTGGCCCAGACATATTTTTCTATGAGAAAGTTGTGAGGTGGATATCACAAAATTGGGATAAAATGCAATAAAGGGCATGAAAAATGTATCAAAAACAGCAAAAATGTTTACATTTCTTTCATTGAGAATGAGAATAGTAGTTTCACAGCTTAGTAAATATACCACCAAAGAAAGGCAAAAACTTAAGGTATCATTTCACCTCTGTCCCTACATACAGATGTAGCAGGGATGATTTAAACACAGATGCAAAATTTTGATGTTGTAACCTATGGAAATCAATCACTGAGTGGCTTTGATCTGTATACTGCAGTTGGAGTAATTTAACATTGTACCTGATTGATTGCTATAGAATACAGTGCAAGTTTCTAGATATGTTTGTGATTATGACCCTATTTGTATTGATCACGTGTAGCCCATGTGTTATATCCAGCTTAGTATCATATTCTCCTTTCTATCTTGTGGCCATTGTGTTTAATATCTCCACTGTTAGTTGTCATGCTATTTTTGTGTATAATGAGCTTTACTTACCTCTGGCATGCTTGCATATCAATATTTTACTTTGTTCTGTATACAATGACAAATTGGTAAATTTACATTTTTTAATATTTAAACCTATGCTGCTTCTCCCCTGCCATTAAAAAAAGTGTAGTCTAATTTTTGTTATTCAGTATTACTCATTCATTCCATTTTGTATCACTCCTCTGTAACCTGTCAGGAGATCAATGTCTGAAACTCTTACCCTTTTGCAGTTGAATGCTGCAGGTCAGTCTTACAAGACTAATTCAATAAAAAGGAGTGGAACTCTAGATTTTACTTTTAAATGGTAGAACATCACCTCTTTATTACAGCATCACTTTACATGTTTCAGGCACAAGGCCCTTTGCCAAATGTCACTGTTATAAGACTCATGTCATATTGGATATAATAATGGTAAAATCATACCTGACAGGCAATGGTATTTAAAGCCTCAATTTCCATGTTTGCCAATTAATCTTGCCATTTCAAGTCCAGGGGAGAATTCCCTTTGTGCTATCATTACTAAATAGTTGATTCTGCTGATTTTTGGTTCATCATTTTCCTAATCAACTAAAGGAAGAAATTATATTCATAAATAGGGTAGTTTCTTTCTGATTGTTTTTTTGTTGCTTTAACTCATCTGAATATAGATCGGACTGGATCTACTTATCTATTTCATACTACTGACAACAGTAAAGTAATTCTGCTGAACTTTTGCTTAGTATGACATTTTCAACCATTTATGAGCAGCTGCATGAGTTGCACTTTTGTTATATTCCTTTCCTTTTCCTGGTGGACCTCTTGCTTTTGGCATTTGTTCTAGCTTTAATGACCTTAAAGAGGATGGAAAGTTTGGATAAAACATTATTTCTATTTGATATGTTTATATATTGAAAGCCAACTTAAACATTACATTGTAAAAATAATTTTGGGATCAGTAGTACTTGCCTCTTGTTTAAACAGTCCTGCTTCCCCTCCCATTCTGTGTGCAGACTCTTCCTGTACAGTGCTGATAAGCTCTGCCCAAACTGACATTATAAACTATACAGAAAGACAGAATTCCTACTCCCCCTCTCCTACTTGAAAAGTCTGTTTATAGGCCTCAGCATGCGCAGATAAGACCTG
>WMED01009748.1:0-16144 GCA_019650415.1 Pipa parva | reverse complement strand
CAAACACACATACACATACACACAAACACACACATACACACACACACATACACACACACAAACACATACACACACATACACACACACACATACAAACACAAACACACATACACACACATACACATACACACAAACACACACATACACACAAACACACACATACACACAAACACACACATACACACACACACACAGCTGCAATTCCCAACAGTCTCAACAAGGAGGCTGGAGCTGAAGGTTGCAGACCCCTGGGCTAGGAGCTAGGTGTGTGGTGTGTTTTTCTTTTGGTACTATAAGGATACTCTATTAATATACCATTCTATCTGACAGCTCCTCACACACTTTATAGCCCCCCACTCCTTCCTCGACTTATACAAGGGTCATAGCAAATTCCAAAATTTTGGCCCAAAAACTGACCTCGACTTATACACGAAGTCGACTTATACTCGAGTATATACGGTAAATGCTAAGAAAGGTTTCATTATAAAAAAAATATGCCTTACACATATATTATTACTATAACCAATTGAGCAAATTATAAAGCCTTTTTGCTAACTGATCTAGTATTTTCGAGTTAATAATTCAATCTACTGACCAAATGTTATTTTTGCACAGGGGATCCCATATGTTTATTCAGTATTATCATATTATTATGTGCACGGATAATCAATGATTGTTGCCGGTTGACAAACCGTGTGAAAGCCTCTGTCTACACGTCTATGGCATCTTTGTCTGAACTAGTATGGGTTCAGGTTATCTCAAATGTTCCTGGAGTGTACATTATTCACTCTGTCTCTGATGAATCTTGTGCAGTATGTGCAGTTTGGCACCTCTGTCTTTGGGCAGATTATACAAGATGTGATATTTTGGCCTTCAAGCTTATGGGAAGCCTTTTTGCAAGCTTTAGTAAGATTAAGCAATCATGTTGTCTGTAAGTTGGCAGGTTAGGGCAGTGTTACATGATAGATAAATGAAGATAAACTGTAGTAGTCCTTCCAGGCTCCAATTCTTCCTGGTGTTCAACTTCCACCAATGAATATTACAATTACAAATAGAGATGGAAGAAGACAGAATTAATTATTAATTATTCACATGGTTATATCCAATTTTCACCTTACACTTTGTATTGCTAATGCCTTTAATTCTGTATATCACTTTAAATGCAAATTTGCATGCCTTTAAATGCTAACTTTGCATACCACTTTAAATGCACACCCTTCCCACCCCCTGTGTCTATTGGTTCAACTGTGTATGGAACCACTAGAGGAGTGGAGCATTACCTTTAAAATCTGGTTTCACATACACTATTTTCACACTTGATAAAGAGACTGTGTAGCCCGAAACATGACGTTATCACATTAAAGTTTTGCAGCAGTGCTACATGATGTACAGTAAGAAAAGTGAATTCACGTAATTCATTGATGTTTTTAACAACTGAAAATGCACATCCAGAATTTTTAACAAGTTAATTTTTTTCTAAAGAATTCAGGGGGTTATTCACTAAGGTGCGAATTCGACTGTCGAATTCGTAAACAGCGGATTCCCATAGCAAATCCGCTACAATTTCCCCATTGTAAAGTCGCGCCAGTTTTTTAAAGTTAAGATTGCGACAATTTTCCCATAATAAAGTCGCAACTGCGACAATATTCTCATTATAAAGATGCAACTGGGACAGTAGCAGCCTATTGCGACTGTCTTTATCTGGCGAATTCACACCTATACGCAACAATTCGGACTTTAGTGAATAACCCCCTCAGTAATTAGCCACTACATGTTTTCTTGCCAGAAATATAAGTAACTTCTAAAAGGAAATATTTCTGGTCTTTGGAAAGAAACATGTTGCATAAGGGCAAAAGCACCCGTCACACAATATGGTACCACTTACAAAATCCATTTAAACTTATGAAAAAATTCTCCATTAACATAGTGTCCTCCAGCACTAAATGTTCATCTCTCTGAACATCCGGCAGAAAATACTGAAAAGAAATTGCACAAGTGGGAAATGAGATATTGGCTTTGCTTCAGGCATACTTGGAATCTGTTTCTCATTTATGACTTTATATTGCTGACTTGCTTTTTTTAGGTGCTTTATTGTGTTCTGTTTACAGCTGTGTTTTTTGCACCTGCTGGTTCATACTGTGCGTAGTTGGAATTTTTGTTACTCTTAATCATTTCAAAGGCAGGAACATAAATATTGTTGCTTTTCCTTAAAGGACTTTGACTGTATATCTGAAAAACTTCCTATAGACTCTTTCTGTTGTCCTTTGCCAGGCACCATAAAATTACTTTCCTGTGCAAGTGCTCTATTCAATACATGCCCGGATGCCTGCTGAAGAACACAAGGTCATTTTCTAAGACAGGATGCAGGGTGCACAGTGAATGGGCTGACTGGTCAACAGACGCCGAGCATATCAAGAGTTCATCCCTTAGGGAAATAATTCACCAGCCTGCACTGTATGATAAACCTGCATCCACAGTAACTTTGTCTATGACATAGCAAAAACAATGCTTCACATTCCTGAGGATCCAAACACTTACTGTTAGGCATTACTTGATGTTGTTTGTGTCAGTCATTTCAAGTGCAGTGTTTTCCTCAATATATATGGAATTCTGATTTTCAGTGTGCTTGTGTAATATATTTGTTTCATTGTGTCATTAAACTGAGCATATTCTGAAGTAAATGCAGTGATGTAAAAAGACCTGAAATATATCTGTCTTTTCTTGTCTAGCTAAAATTCAAATCCCAGAATACTGAGCCAGCCAGCACACGGAATCTATTACTTGTCTTTCTTCTTAGGTTATAATTAAACTTAATGAACAAAATTATATTATTATTGAATGCTGCATTATCAAGCATCGTAATAAGTTTTAAGATAATGGGTTATAAAGGAATGTACTCAGTAGACTATAAGCAAGGTTAATTTTAACAGTAAATATCAAATAGTTGTAACAGTTCATTGCACTAGTAGTTGAGCTATATTTTTAGGGGATCGATCACTTAGTACTTAGACAGGTATCGATCTGTCTTCTCTTTAAATATAAGAGGCAAATTGGTATTGCTTTTCTGAATAGTAAGCTAATGATAGTTGTTAATCTGAATATTCCTGCATTGTCATTTATAGTGTGGATAAGCATATTACATCGAAAACTGTAAACTATGCTTCACTTTTCAGAGGACCAATTAAGTGTACAGTATGGAGACTTCTGGGTATGACTCTAAGTTGTGTGTGAGGATTCCCATCAGTTACATGACAGTCTTATGTACAAAATACTAAATAGTTCAGTGGGTTTGTAAAAAGATATAACTGGAGACAGATGGAATGTCTGGGATGTGTTTCCTGCAGGCAGTGTAGATAACATAAGTGGGCCAAATAAGACAATTTAAGGCGCATAAGTGAGAATTTGACTGTCTAAGTGAATTTGCATCACTTCGGATTTTTACTCTTCTATGATTGCGAATTCCCTACTCCTTATAGAGTAAAAGGCGGACTACAATAGGGAAGAAGCAAATGGCGTTGGACATGGTTTCTTGCACTGTGTGGCATAGTCAGTCAGTCAGCCCCCTAATTCCCCACTTTTATCTGGCCAAGTAAAACTAGTGAATTCAACATAGTATGTCTTGCTGAATTTGCTACTTTAACAGACTCTGGTGCCTGATGAATAGGTTAATTACCTGTGATGCCCATGAACTGCAACCTTCATGATTCCCCCACACAGCTCATTTTGCAACTGGAGACTGCAATGTCAGAATGTATCTATACCTAAGCCACTTCCAGGAACAGGTGTGAAGATTAAGGTAAATGATAAATAGGGAGAGATATAAAACATATAAGAAAGAGACAAAAGTGGAGATAATCAGCTGCTGAATATTCCCTAGGTTTGCTGTTTTACCTCCAGTCTCATTTAGATTATCAAATGATGCAATGCATTTCCTTCAACCACAAAGGCAGCAAACTGCTAACAACCTTCCATTAATATTCAACTCTTTGTCCAAAAAAAGCTGAAGAGGCCCTCCTGGAGATGCCTTTTTTCACTATGGCTACATCCCACCATAACATTGTCAAATGACTGTGGATTTGGTGCACTGGATACAAATGTAGAAGCATGTGGGATTGGGACAAATGTGAGCTGAATAACTATTTTTCACTTCTCCTGATTTTCTATTGTTTTTTATTGTTAGAAAATGGCAAGTTTCTTTTAATATGATAAAAACCAATATATATATAAACTATACTTTTTGTGCACAATATTGATAAGTCCTGATGGATTATGAGAATGTAATCCAGTAGTCAAAGTCACTTTTTGGGGGTTGGTGCTCAGCAAATGCTTAGTACTTCCTGTACTGGGTTAGACCCCAAATCACTGTACTTACTGTATTTTTCGATCCATTAGATGCACCTGACAATAAGATGCATCTAGGATTTTAAGGAGGACAATAAAAAAAAGATTCTGAACCAAATGGTGTGCTAAAATATTTAATAAAACATACCACTCCTCCCCTGCCTGTCCTCCCTCCCTCCCTTCCCTGCTCTTTCTTTCCTGCCTGCCCTACTGCCATTCCTCCCCTGCCTGCCCTCCCCTGATTGCCTACCATCCCACCATCCCTCCCTTGCCTGTACTCCCTCCTGCCATTCCTCCCCTGCCTGCTTTACTGCTGACCTAACTCCAATGTTCCAGTGAGCTGCCTCCTATCAGCGCTTCTCCAATTTTGGTGTGGGGGGGGGGGGGGGGGGGGGGGGGGGGAATGAGTCTTATGGAGTGAAAAATAAGATATGTAGTCTAAAGTAAATGGAAAATAAAAACCTAAGTGAAACATGCCATATGGAAGCCACAATATATTCAGGTAACATGAAAGAAACATGATTAAGCATTAAGGGAGTTATTGACTAAAGTAAGAATGCGACTGTTGAATTTTCAAACAGTGGATTCCTGTAAAAAATCCACAATTGCGACAATATTCCCATAGTAAAATCATGACTGCAACAATATTCCCATAATGAAGTCGTGACTGCGACAGTAGCAGTCTATTGTGACTGTCTTTAGCTGGCAAATTCACACCTTTATGCAACAATTCAGACTTTAGCCAATAACCCCCTAAATGTTTACAAACCCTATCTGTGATTCTGCCTTGGGCACATGTTCAATTAAAACCAAGTCTTCTATTCATTTGGGGATTATCAATGATGTGAGCTTTAGTTATTTGCTGGATTTCTTTAGTACTGCTGGCATTTGGCCAATTATAGTTATATACAACAAAAACCTGTATAAAACACCACTATTATCTTTAGAAAGCTTTGTTTTCCATTGTACATCCTGCTCTCTTTGATGCAGTTACATAAGAATTGTGGGCAGTTCTATTTAGCTTTCCTGCGCATGTAACCTACTGTTTCCCACTCCAAGATACTGAAGATTGCAAAACATGAAGTAATCACGTAATAGTATAAATACAGATATATATTTATAAGTAAAAGCTGTAGCTCACTTTCCAAATCCCACCATAATAAGCTGTATATTGGCATAGTTGATTCCTTTTAGCTTTATGAAAACATAACAACTTTTTATGTTTTTTTTTTTTATTATTCTCTGTAATTCCCCAATATTTTTTTCTTCACAATCGTGTCTTTTTTGGTTTTAGTAATCTTGAAAAAGTTGGGTTTCAGTCCAGAGAGAGATTACCAGTCTCTTGTGCTATTTCCTGCAGATGCTGCTTCAAAGCATTCGTCAGCCATTTTGTTTCTTACATCTTCACAGATGTTTAAACTCTTTTTTGCAATGTATTAAAAAGAAAAAGTGAAATGGAATGAAACTAACCAAACTGGAAAATAAATTTCAAGAATAGTTTTCATAGTGATAGTAGTATTGTTTTCGTGTTATGAGTGAACAAAGGGGCAAGCCACAGTTTTGTCAAAACTGCAAAAACTATAAAAATATTTCTGCCAAACTTTCTCACCTACTTATTAAAATCCTATGAAGAGCAGATGTCTTTATAATGCTACAGATATTAAGCCTTCCCATGTGTCATGAAAAAGTATTATGATAACTATCTTGTTAAATAGAAATAACTGTCAGTGTTACTTAAACAGCATATCCCATCCATAGAGACATGTCCGTAACTGACCTTTATAAAATGACCATGCCGCTAATTATTGCTTTTTTACAGAAATTTTTTTTTTCAGCAAAGGTAATAAAACACACATGCCCTACACACCAGAGATTAAGGGGCTTATTCACTAAGGTGCAAATTCGACTGTCAAATTCGCAAACAGCGGATTCCCATAGCAAATCCGCTACAATTTCCCCTTTGTAAAGTCGCGACAATTTTTTAAAGTTAAGATTGCGACAATTTTCCCATAATAAAGTCACAACTGCGACAATATTCACATTATAAAGACACGACTGCGACAGTAGCAGCCTATTGCGACTGTCTTTATCTGGCAAATTCGCACTTATACGCAACAGTTCGGACTTTAGTGAATAACCCCCTTTTTAAATCTTTCCTCATAAAAACCTGTGAGTAACATAGATTGTTCTGGGTACTCAAAATGTTGTGTGATTTTGGTCATCAGCAATAAATGGGATAATTCCACAACATACAGTTGAGCAGTTTATGTTCTACTTCTTTCTACTGCTAACCTGTGGCCTTGACTGGGGGCCTGCACTTTCCTGTGAAGCATTGGATGGAGGTGCCTATGTATTATTACTTATTATGAATTCATTGTCCAGCGGACCTGATGCATTGGTGAGTATATAATTTACTGACATTGCGAAGGCAACTACTGAAAAGGCAGATGTCTTTGGATTTACTGAGGCTGAAAGAATGTCTATTATTGTCTCCATGGACTCTTTACCTAAGGCTCAGTTAAATCCAGTAGCTAGTGATAATAAAAAGGCTATGCAACAACTTTCCTTTAAGATGACAAAAATGTCATTACATGCTTTCACATTGGAGGAGTATTTTTAAGTTATCATAATTCCAAAAGGTTTGTGGGTTAAGCATAGACCAATTTTGGGCAAAGATGATCATTGGCAATAGATCATCTGCATTGTTTGAATCAATGATTGATTTTAAAGTATCCAAGTTATGGAACTGTAACAAGTCTTTATATCATAATCTTTCCAGAAATGAGAACAGAGTTTTTGGGCTCCTGGTCTTGGACAATGAGTGGTACAAGAGGCTAACAAAGGTGGGGCATGTAAGGTTTTCCTGGGAGTAGTTAGGGCAGAGTAGGAGGCTTCAGTTCTGGCCCACAGGGACTTGACACAATCCATACCTAGGGAACGGAGTCTAAGGTAGACCCTGGTTTTCACCATTGACCCGCGCAAGGGGATGTGTGCTTCGCGACCCCCAGGCTAGCTGTCCCCTAGTGGATGAGAGAAATTAAAACAAATCCAAAAGTTGAGGCAGGCAGCAAGGTTTAAGATTGAAGTACAGGTCAGAGGTTGGAGTAGGTGGATGTCAATCAGAGTCCAAAAAACAAGCCAAAGTCAAAACCAGGAAGTCAAGAAGCAAACGAGAATCATGAGCCACAGAACAAACAGGAAAGTTCTATAATTGGGCACCAGCATTACTGACTGTTTGCCTTATAAATGCATTTTAACAGGAAAACTGTGGCACCAGAAATGACGCGATTTCGGTGAGACCGTAGCGCATTTTTGTGAACAAAATGGAATCATGTCGGTGCATTTTCATTATGTTGATGAAGCTTTGAGACAACTGTCCATTCCCACCCACTATAAACAAATTGATTGTGATCCTACAGTGAAAATGAAACAAAGTATATCCTCATCTTTAAATCCATGGTTCTGTCTGGCATTATCACAGACACACTAGCAGCTGGTTTTATAATTGAATATTTAAAGGTTCTCATTATTTATTTCTTGCCCAAAGTACATAAAAATAGGAATTCGCCTCCTGGTTGACCTATTGTTTTAGCCAGGCAATTTTTGTTGATACAGTGTTGCAGCCTATTGTTATACAATTGGATACATGCATTTTTGACACCACTGATTTTATTAAATTTTGTGGAAAATTTTACTGCGCTTGGGGATATGATGTTTTATATATGTTCCTTGGATGTCAAGGACTTATACCAATCCATTCCTCAAGAACAAGGAATTGAATGTGCCCGTTCATACCTTTCTAGACATGATCGATCATAAGATGAATTGCATCAATTTCATTTGTGAATTATTTGGTTTTGTTTTGAAGAGAAATTATTTTAGATTTCAGGATACAAGGTTGTGCCATGGGTGCTAACATGGCACCTTGTTATGCCAACTTGTTCATGCATCAATTTAAAAAAAGAACATATCTTGGAACATCCCCAGTATGGACAACATGTATGAACATAAATGAATACATGTATGAATATAAAAGATATTATTATTTATTTGCACTTATATAGCGCTACTATTTTACGCAGCGCTTTACAGAGATTCATCATTCACTTCAGTCCCTGCCCCATGGAGCTTACAATCTAGTTTCCCTATTTTGTCACACACAGTTGTATGTTTTTGAATTGTGGGAGGAAACCCACGCAAGTGTGGGGAGAACATGCAAACTCCATGCAGATGAAATCCAGGGTGGAATTGAACCTAGGACCTTGGCGCTGCAGGGCAGCAGTGATAAACACTGAGCCTCCGCACTGCCCATATATGTGGATGATATGTTTTTCATCTGGACTGAAGGTGAAACTATGATCTTAGATATGGTCTGTCAAGTAAATGATATGAACACTACTATTCAGTTCACTTTGAGATCTGTCACCCGACGAATGTTAAAAATGGCCTCTCTTAAAGCCAGTTCATTAGAGCTAAAAGGATAGCTTTGACAGATATGCTATATGGTAAAGAAACTGATATGATGCTAAATTTGTCCAGGCGGGTTATGATCCCATTGGTTTATTAAAACTCAGGATTTTGTTGCTAAGGAAACAATTACTCAATAAACATTGTTCCAATAATAATAACAACAGACTGGAATGTATCCCTTTTGTATCTACTTATGGTCTGCATTCTAATTCTAGTAAAAGATTAATTTTAAGACATTGGCAGATCTTGCAGGATGATAGTATATGTGGTAAATTGTATCTGAATCCCCCCCCCCATATTTTCCTATAAGAGAGGTAAAATTATTGGTGATAAAATCATCAAATGGATTTGATATGGAAAGTTCCAATGATTTTTAAACAGAGAAGAAAATATGGTACTTTTCCATGTACCAACACTGTTCTGGCATTATACCTGGTGATGTTGTTTTACATCCATGTAAAGTGAGTAAGCATAAAATACATATCTGCACCTGCAACACTGCTGATGTGGTGTATTGCATTAAATGCTCTTCTGGTCTGGCCTACATTGGACAAACCACAAGGGTAATTAAGATATGTCTTTACGAGCACAAAAGCATGATACAGAATTTTACTGCTGAAGAATGTAATGGGGAAATGTGATATTGGTGTACGATGTTAAAAAGAAATCAAAAGAAATTTTCTGGCTAGACACTTCTTTGACTATAAACACAGTGATTCATATTTATGCTGGCAGATTGTTGAAAAGGTGAAAGCAGCCCCAGGCAAATCTATGAAAAAGTAATTACTATAAACAAAATGTCATTGGATATGGATTTGCAGACCCTAAGGCCTAAAGGGTTAAATAAAGATTTCTGCTTAAAATGTTTTCTATAGAGTATTGCTGTAGCAAGATATGACTCTCTGAGATTTTAATATAATTATGCTTATGGGTAGCTTGTATAAGTCAGTAGCTTTTAATGGTATAAGGTTGTCTATGGCAGTATTTGTTACCCTATATGTTTTTACTAGTTATTAAATAGATGAAATAGATAACTACAGTGAAGGAAATAATTATTTGATCCCTTGCTGAGTTTGTAAGTTTGGCCACTGGCAAAGACATGTACAGTTTATAATTTTAAGGGTAGGTTAATTTTTACATTGAGATAGAATATCCAAAATAAAATAAAAAAAAACATTGGATAAATTATATAAATTTATTTGCATTTTGCAGTGTGAAATAAATATTTGATCCCTCTGGCAAACAAGACTTAATACTTGTTAATACTTGGTGGCAAAACCCTTGTTGGCAAGCACAGCAGTCAGATATTTTTTTGTAGTTGATGAAGGGGTTTGTGCAGGAGGAATTTTGGTCCACTCCTCTTTGCAGATCATCTATAAATCCAGAGCCGGCTCTGGCTTTATTGGCGCCCTAGGCGCCCCCCTCCAACGGCGCCCCCCCTTCCGGCGCTGCCCCGCCCCCTCGACCAGCGCCCCCTCCCCTGGCGCCCCCATCCCGTGACAACCCCTTCCCCTGGCGCCCACCCACAATGCCCCGCCCCCTCCCCGGCGCCCACCCACCCGCGATGCCACGCCCCCTCCCGGCGCTAGGGGCCCCCCCGGGCAGGAGGCGCCCCTAGCATTTGCCTACTCTGCCTAATGTATAAATCATTAAGATTTTGAGGCTGTCGCTTGGCAACTTGTATGGTTCAACTCCCTCCATAAGTTTTCCATGGGATTATGGTCTGCAGACTGGCTAGGCCACTCCATGACCTTAATGTGCTTCTTTTTGAGCCACTACTTTGTTGCCTTGGAAAATTCTGGGAAACTAGAACTAAAGAAGAATAGGAGACAAGGGGCACTAGTTTTTTGTAACAGATACAGGAAGAAAGCTAAGTCAACTCAAAGGTCAGGTGCTGGGCTCCCTCACTACAAGCAGCACATTTAGATTTCCAGCAAGATTAGCACTGCGACTTGATAGCAGGTGACCCACTGTAACACACAGCAGTAGCCAGGCAAATTAATAAGAACCTGTCTGGTTGCCACAAGAAACTGTAACAAAATGCTTGTGTGACATTAAGCCTTATGGACCAAAGGTTTACAAATAATAGTAGTGAATTTCCCAAGGAAACTATGAAACTGACCAGTAACCATCTATCTGTAGTCAGTTTGGCTTTAACTGAATAGTCACAACCCAGAAATGTATTCCATTAGTCTTCTATAAAGTTTTTACAAATGATTTTTATAGAAGATTAATGGAAAATTACAAATCAGGTATTTGTTCTCAGTATTCTCTGCATGCTTTTTCTCAGGAAGACAATGTGAGGTCTTGTGTGGTAATTAGTTTAGGACAACTAATAGCTGACTGAGGCAGATGACCCATAACATTTGTACAATGAAATCACAGACAATGTGTTGTTTTCTTCCTTTCAGATTCATACATCACTCAGCAGATATTCCCAGAGGATGCATCTCCCACAAAACTTTGTTTATTAGCCTAATAAACTATATCCTGATCGGCATACTTCTACATAGCTCCCTTTATCTGAATTGTACTAATAATTTCCATGGACATTAAATTTAGATCAAAGCTAACCTGAAATTTCAGACATTGTTATATAATCGACCTCTATTTATATTTAAAATCTAACTACTGAATGGTTGTAAAAGGAATTAAACGAGACATACATCTAATATAGCGTACACATATCATTAGCCTTGATATCTTTAAAGTGGAACTGCACAGTTCAGTGGCCACTAACAAAATACACTTGTCATAAAGAATAAATTATATCTGTAATATCCAATCAGTAAAGATTATTACTATAAAGCATGAAAGATATGCCCACCCCAACCCCCACTATGTGATGTGTATAGTAATAAAACCAATGGCTAGGTAGCATAGAGCAGGGGTGGGTGGGATCAGGCAGGCAACCAGGTAGCAAAATAACATTATGTATCTGCAGCTCTCGCGTTTATTTTTTAAAGGAGCACTATAGTGCTGATATAACTGCACACATACATATAAAACTCCTTTATACTAAGCCAATTGCTGACACAAATAGTAAAAAAAAATGTTTAGGGAAGAAACAATACTTGCATTTTGCTTCCCTTAATTAGTTTTCCTGAGAACTGAAATTTTCCTCCCCTGCTCCCCCTCCTCTTTCTGTTCTGCAAGTCAAGCAACATGAGAAGAAAAGGCTGCCTGACTGCTATTGGTTAAGCAGTGTGCTGACCTTTTTGGCCGCATAAATTAAGTTGGAATGCAGGAGATTACAGAGGGAAAGCTGACTTGTGCACATGTACTAAGTAGTAAGTAGGGCAAAAATGTCCGAGGGAGGGAGGGTACCTTTTCATGGAAAACTGGCCGGTACATGTCACACATACATTTCCTGGTGCAGGAGTTTATCAGTGCTGCCTACTCAATCATTCCGCTTCACATGAAACAACTACTGGGGAGAAACACTTCTCAATAAGGTATAGTACTGCATATGTAAAGATGTAATTTGACCATAGTTCCCCTTTAAGTGGCAAAATGTTTGAAAACCATACTATCTCAGTACATTCTATTTTATTTTGTTTTTTTCAGCTGTAATGTTTTATTGCGCCCCCTTGCTGGTCACAACATTTACTGTCATGACCAATATTTGGCAAAATCAAATTTATGCAGATTTACTGAAAACTGTTTAGCGCTCCTGTCATTGCATTAATTGTTGTTTCTTATAGAACAGCTGTGAAGGGATAAGCAAAAAACCAGTAGAAATTCCATGCAAACGTATCAAAATGATGAATTTTCATAAATATGGCATTTGGTGTATGTCCTTGGTTGAAGAGCCAATTTACAGGAAGTTTAACACTGAGCGGTACACAGCACTGGGTAGCTCTACTATGCCAATGTAAGTGACATGGAAACTATCAGTACTTTAGTGGTTCAGGGCACTGCTCAGTGTCAAATTCCCTTTAAGATGAAAATGAGATCATGACTGAACACATCTTCCTTGAAATCACCCCCATATCACTCACTGCTCCCTGGCTTCCCATAAGTAAAAGAATCATTTACAGTGTTCTCCTTTTGACATTTAAGGCACTTTACTCTGTTGCCCCACCCTACATTTCCTCACTTGTATGTCTGTACGTTCCTCTACGTCAACTAGGCTCCTCTCAAAGTAACCAGCTTTGCATGCCATGTACTAATACTGCCTGGATCAGGACTCAGGATACAAGATCTATACTCAGTTAAAGAAGTAGCCAGCCTGCAGAGTATATATACCCAGAGCCTAATGGGGATTGGCTGGCAAACAGTTTCCAGACTGGAGTAAATGAAGGCAATTATTCAAGGCACCTGTGTAAGGCATGAAACCTCAGGTGGCTCTGAAGCAAGAATGTAAGATCACCACCTGCAGATGGGACATCCTGGGTTCAAATCCAGTGACCAGAGTGAGGAGCTGTGTTACACAATCTTTCTCCCAACTTCTCTCTGATACCTAGCCTCCCCTTTAAAAATGAATTATTTACAGTGTTCTCCTTTTGACATTTAAGACACTCTATTGCCCTTCCCTATATTTCTTCACTTGTGTGCCCATATATATGGGGCTTGCTGCCCCATACATCTGGAATTCTAAACCCCTTTATCTCCACCAGGAACATTCCCTCTGCTCTTTCAAAACAAAACTGAAATTCTACCTTATGGACCACTAGCATTGATTTTTTATATTTAAATTATAGATTGTATTCTTAAGTAGCTATTTATGCTTTTTATTGATATTTATATTCCATAAATTAGTGATGCTTTATAAATAAAATTATACATACATATATTGTGTGAATGCATGGAAAATATTATTAAAATGACAAGCAAAATATTCAGGGTTTTATTAAAGAAACAAGAAATATAATGGTTTTAAAACATGGTTGATACTTTTCAAGCAAACTTCCAATTATTATCGGAATACAGTAGAATATCAGATATTAATAATCATACCCTAAGAGACATTTAAATAGGAATGGGTAAACTAATTATAAATATTACATTGTAACTGTAAAAAGCTTATGACTATCAAAGTTAACTTAAGCATTCATATACATAATATAAACCTTCATGGTTTATGTTTTTTCCTTGCAAACAATCTGCTTTAGTGGCTATGAGTTTTCATATAACAAATAATTTACATTGTTTTGAATGTACGTTTGATTATGTATTATGTATTAATTTGAAACTAATAATTCTAGTAGTAATAAAATCCTGGATTTGCTGCTTCAATAACAGTGACACATTTTTCATTGTTCTATAAAAATAAAAATTGTTTGGGAACCTATCTATTGTTTTGTAGGTCAAATATTGCCATCTTGAGTTGGAAAAATGTAATACACAGCGAATACTAACCACTTTACAAAGCAAAATCAGCATAATAAAAGTTGTTTTGCCTTTGTGATTTTTTACCTGTGCCAGTATTCACAAAGTTTATCCATTTGTAAAATGGAAACAAAGGAACCACTTGCGCTATGGGTATAGTCACTCATATGTAGTAATAAAATCATGAGCTCATCAAATATTATTTGATGAGCTCATGGTTTTATTAGTACATGTGAGTGTAACTTTGATCTTTTATTAAAGGTGTATAAATAATATTAACTATGGGTGGTGTACTGACCGCTGCGATCCCCAATCAAGGTAGTAGAGTTGCGGGTGCACTGGAAAATGTTCGGACGGCTTATCATACAAGAGAAAATATGAAGATTCCGGCACTCCGATATAAGGTAAACGAAATCCTTTATTTAAACATATTTAAAAGTGTGCAAGCATAAAAACAAAACCTATGCGTTTCACGCCGTAGGCACTTATTCATGGCAATGAGAGGAGTGAAACAAGTGCACTTAAATAGTCTTACAATATGCAGGTGTGTCTTTCCGGCTGGAAACTCGGGGTTAGAGCAGCATAACGGTGGAGCGTTATTCCCTGCCGTTTCCTGTCAACAATAGCAAAGTAAACTATTAGATTTAAAGGCAAGTACATCGGTGTTGTAAATTGCGATCTTAAAGGTATTCAAACAAATCCAAGGCAGTAACCTCAACTAGAAAACATATAATTAGCCAAATACATATGCTGTAGAGCAGAGGTTTCCAACCTTTTTTGCACCAGGGACCAGCTTTAAGCAAGATCAGTTTTCCATGGCCCGGTAGGGTGGGGGTGGGACAGGGGCGGAGCTTTGGTCATATGGACGCGGGGTTATGGAGGGGTGGAGTCAAGTACATACCATGCTGTGCTGGAGGACCGCGTCACTAAGACCCGCCCGATGCCCCACCCCGTCCCGTGCAACAGGTACCATGTTGTGCTGTGGAGGGCTGCGTCTCAAAGACCCGCCCGATGACCCACCCCGTCCTGCATAATGTTCTCTGCTGGGAGCTGCGAGCTGTCACGGCTACGGCAGAGAACATTATCAATCCACACAGAGCGTGCTCTGACCAGGCGCAGGGCCACAGAGCTAGCTGTCAGCGGCGCCGCGGACCGGCTGAAAAACCCCAACGGCCCAGTCCTGGTCCGCGGACCAGTGGTTGGGGACCTCTGCTGTAGAGAATAGACTGTTAGCAATTCTCATTAGACCAATAATATACACTCACCGAGTATAGGAAGATAAAGCAGTAAAGCAAATAGATAAGTTGAATCCCCCATGTTCCGGTAGTGCACGAGTGTCCAAAATGAGAATTAAGAAGATCGATACTTGCTATAGACATAATGAATAATTAAATAAGCTATAAGTATTTGGAAATAATGAGAAGAGTAATGTGCCGGTAGGAAAACACCTGCTATTGATTGGTAAAAAATGATACAATTGTAACATGTAAAGAACAGTATAATACATTGTAAACAAAGGAATAATAATACTTGATAAGGAAATGATGATGAAAAAAATGAGATATGTACAATTCAGATGAAATGTAACATGATAGATCGATATTAGTTAACAGAGGTCATAAACATAGGCCCTAAAATGATGTATCATAATAAATCAATATCGATCAATCAAAAATCATAAACATTGGTTATAAATTGATAAAGGTTACAGGGAAAAGTTAAATAGATGGTACCATATAAAATGAAATAATGGGATATGATATTATTTAATGTATCTATTTAAGGATTAAACCAGAGAAATATATATATAAATATATGATAATTATTAAGAGGAAAACTCGTGAAAATGTAAATCAATGAAATAAATAGAATGAAAAATGGATTATAAAAATGAAATAAAAAATATATAAATGGCAACTAATAAATAATAGAAAAAATAATAATGCTGCTCTAACCCCGAGTTTCCAGCCGGAAAGACACACCTGCATATTGTAAGACTATT
>WMED01009747.1:0-16144 GCA_019650415.1 Pipa parva | reverse complement strand
TCTTATCAAACCTGCTAAATCTGCAGGGGGTTGAATACTACTTGTAGGCACTGTATATGCGGATTTGCCATTATTTCTGATGAATACATCAGTTAGGACCAGAGTGTGCACATAATTGTCCAAGCATTAGTGAAGCTGGCAACTAAGCTGGCTGCAAACATCTACAAGGTATTGGGAAGGACAGGATCACTATGTTTGAAATCCTAAAGTTCCCTTCTTTTATGAGGCTGATACTGTATAAATGTTTGTATATATTTCTTATGAGTAACTTGTCCTTTAAGCTATCCTATCATATTGAGTTTCCTTACGTGAACAGACCAGATCGAGTGAGAACAATAGCAAGATGGCGCCTGAATTCTTTGCATAGCTGTGGATTACACCAAACTTTCTGAGTCTGTGCGGAGCTGGACCAATAAGGAACTTACACAATGCATGAACTAATAGTCAGCATGCCTTTCATTGGCTCTAGTGTATACTTTATCTATGATCCACGCCTTATTCCTTTGTCTATATCAGCGGTTCTCAACCTTTTCCTGGCTGCGACCCCCAGCGCTGACGTCACTGCGCATAGTATGATGACGTTCGGCTGGAACGTCATCACGTACGCACATCACGTGGTGACGTTTTCGGCCAACGTCACCCCACAGGAACCCTTATAAGAAGGGTCCTGCGGGTGCTTCCGGGTACCACAGCGGTTCTCGACCACCGTGGGATGATTGTGCATCCCGACCCCCGCCGGGGTCGCGACCCACAGGTTGATAACCGCTGGTCTATATGAATGCTGTGCAATAAATATTCTCCCCCAGACTATTCTCTGCCACAACAGAGTATGGGAAAGACATATAAATCAACATTTGTTTGTTTGTAAGTTCTTTCTGTGTACACACATACTTTAAGATTAATTTGGAACAACTGGTCTATGGTTATAAGTGATGGTTAAGTCACCCTCAACAGTATTAGTGGGCCCTGTATGTTGATGGCTGGGATGAAGTGAATACACCTTTTTATTGTTGGAGGCATTATATTTCAGTCACTGTCTATAGGTGAACAAGGCAGATTTTAATATTACTGATCTTTGTCACATTTATGAAGCAGCCATCTGCTATTATACAATCTTGTATAGTATAGGGATTCTCAGGTTTGCTTAGTCCTTCTCACTTGGTAATCAGAACATTTCTGATTGCTTCAGATCATTAAGGCTATGGAGCAATGCATTGCATCAGTTCAAGCCCACAAGCCCAGATTCATACATTTCACTCCATATTTATTCAACCCTTGTTTACATTTCAACAAACAAATGTAAATTTAAATCACTTTGAGTAAAAATAGAACAGTTAAAAAACCTTTTTCAAAAAATGTTAACAATCAGAATTATTCACACCCATTTCTTCTTCAACATTCTGTTCCCAAACCATGATATAAAGCATTACATGAAGCAGCCTTACAGAGTTTTAAAAATATATCTTTTCATTGTGGTTTACAGGTAATAATTTCAATCTATCACTTTGCATTGATGTTTTAATCTTAAACAAGTTTACACCCAGAGTAACAGATTCTTACTTGCCAGAAACAATGCAACAATAGAGATGTCTTGTGCTGAGTGAAGGTAAAGACTTGCATCTATTGACCACAGTCATATATATCATCCATTTTAGGGGGGTCTGTCTGAAATTGATACCCTTGTTACAAACAAATGCTTCCCATTAATTATATGGTAATCATATGTACACATTCACAGCTGCATTCACAATACATTCTTTATTAAAGCATCCTTTTGAATTGAAAAATAATGCAGATTTGTTCTGTTTATCTTAGTCAGACCTTCTAATTCACATTTATCTATATGGACGTGCATAAAATACATGTGAATTTAATGTATTTCACTCCATTCCATTGTCAAGTCTGTGACTTGCATCATACATGAGAAGAGCGAGATAATGCAAAAAGAATTGATGAATTAGGAAGTGTCAAGGTAGAAACGGGGTGGAATAATATTACTTCTGTATCCACATGGCCTGATGGCCACACTGTAGATTTGTTGATACCTAATTATATTCAAGTCTTGCTTATATATATATATATATATATATATATATATATATATATATATAGAGCCTCATTAACTGAAGTCCGAAATTGCGTAGAGCTGTGAATTTGCGTCTATTCTACACTTCCCTTATTGAGCAAACTCCAGAAAGTGGCAAATATGTGATCAGTTTGGGCGACTATGCCAGTCACACACTTACGGAGCTCTTCGCATCATTTTGCATGTGCATGTACAGATAATTAGACTACTGAATAAAGTGGTGTGAATGCAACTAGGTGAACTGCTCTAAATTCACCTGTTTGACTTTGCCACTGCAGACTGGTGAATTGGGGGGGAGGTTGATGGCAGGTCTCCAGTGCTGTGTAAGGAAACTATTCATTCAACAGTGACAATGGCAACTGCTACTAAGTGATAACATGATCTAAGGACACAGTGACACAGAAATAGACAGAATATTCACAGAATATATTAATGGGGTAGCGTGAGACTGATATCACTACCCTTCACTTGTCAAATTTGCTTCACTCCGCATGACTTCTCATCCTACATCTATCCGACTGGCTACACCACACTACTCATGTGACAGCGATCGCTGTTGCCCGCCTGTTTGACAAGTGTATTCTCTGCTTAGTCAATAGTGATAAGTGATTTTTGGACTTTAGTCAATGAGGCTCTCAGTCTTGCTTGTGAAAGAATACAATTTTTTTTTGATTGGTCAGGCTCTTGTGATATTTTATGATTTAGCTATCCAGTCATCAAGCAGCTAGGCCAAATAGACCTCATCTATGGCCAGCTTTATCCATGTTACAATTTCAAGTTGAACTGGTTTACACATAAATTGGGAGATAATGGTAAAAGTTTGTACCATTTCTACAAAATGCTTAAATAAATTCAGTATCTTATTGTCCAGCTCTCAGGATGTCAAGGTCTGAGCCTCTGGTGGTTTATAATTTACATAGCAGTTACAAAATAATGTTTTAAATAAAGTAAAAAGAACCGGATAGTGTGTAGTTATTGTTAAAACCAGTGTTTTCTGTTGACTCATTTTTTAAATGAATATTTCATCAGGTCATAAAGGTATTAAAAATGGAATGGAGTGTAATTTTACTGTCTACATTCTCTTGTAGGAATTTCTGTGCACAATACCCAACAGAAATACAGGTTTTCAGGATATCCATAAAAATATAAAGATGGATCTGTGACAAATAACCACACATTCACTGACACACCCGTCGTGCTATGAGAAGGATGGAAACCTTTGCACTCTTAGTCAATTCTAAGGACAAACATTTGATGAACTCTGCAGCAGTGGGAACCAGACACATCTCAACTCCTTATCAATATCTCCTAATCTACAAAGTAATTATATGCAATAAGACTTAACTGTGTAGAGAAAGTAAATAAAAATCAAATATTTTGTGTTACTGTGGTAGGAACTCTAGCTGAAATTAAAAAATAAGAAGGGATAACATACAAACTATTTTCCTTGCTATGCTTGTTGTGATGGCTAGATATAATTTTCCTTTAACTCTGTGGGACAAAATAACTAGACTATGAACAATAGTCTGGATTACCAGAATGGAACCCATTTTTATGCATTGATAAGTTATTTATGGAGCCTATTGTAAAGACTTAAAGAGAATGTTCATCCCATGATAATTTTTGAATGTTGTTGACAGTGGAATTCCAAAACACTATTTGATGGGTCATTTTTAATCTTTTTTTGAAGAATTTGCAAATCTATCTTGTTTCATTCTTTATGGTCTATGGACTTACAGACAGTCAAAATCATAAAACTTATCAATAAGACACTTGATTTTTCATTCATAATTATGTTTCTTTACTTAACTTTCTGTCCATGCCCTGTACAATATTTCTTCCAAGTCTGTTCATAAAATTAAAATAAACCAGGAGAAGACTAATGACACAGGAACAGTGGCTAATGGGACAGGGCAAATAAATGTGTATTACAAAAAATGTTTTTTAGGTTTAATTGTTCATTATTATTATTTTTTTAACCCAAACTTCTCCTTTAACCAACCAGTTGGCCTTTAGATTTAACAAATCAGAAGAAAAAAGGAGTTGGAATGAGGAGCAAAAATAATGAAAAAAAAAGCCCAGCATATAAAAGCCAATAGCAAATTCTTAGAAAACTGCTTATCTACAACATATGAAACATTTAAGGTGAACATTCACTTTAAAAATGGAATATAATGTATTGAGCTGTGTTACGAAATTACTGCCATGTGATTATATCTATGTCAGCTAACTTAGCTTACATTTTTACCGCACACTGTGGTCAGCAAATATGTATACATTACACAAGCTATGACAACCTCTATGATATCATGAAGAGGCTGGGATTTGAACAATAGGAGATTTCAGCATCTATTTATAAGAAGATTTATTTGCTCTACCTTTCAAAGGGTTCATGGGTTTCTTCAGCCATACTTTAAAGTGAGACTGATAGTTACAACTATCTTTTATCCATCAAAAATATCTTTGAACATTATGGGGCTTGATTGACTAAAGGGTGAATTCACTTGTCGATATCATTTCGCTACAATCTGAGTCGCCTTTCCAAAATAATCGCAAATTCACTTGTCATTAGTGAATTCAGAGCAATACACCTAGTCGCATTCACTCAATCAACGCACTATGCTGCCTAGTACCTGTGCGCGCATGCAAAGTACTCTGTAAAATTGCAACTATCATAGCCACCGCGAATTGGTCACAACGCTGTTTGATAAATAAGCGAAAATAGGAAGTGGTGAATAGATGCAAATTAAAAGTTTTATGCGACTATTCTGCCTTTAGTGAATAAGGCTCTCTGAATAAGTTTTGGTTATATAATTTCTGCCATGTCTTCGCACACCTGATTTGTGTTTGACAGAATATAAACTAACAGCGTGTTAAAACTATCTGACATTTCTAGGAACTGCTGCTTTTATTTTACAAATTTATTTTGTCAAAATATTTTATTGGTACTTAGGGAAAATAACAATGTTGCATAGAACAGGTGGAATTGTATTTAAAAAAATTAGAATTTTGTGAGTTTTTAAATGTCTGATATAGAACTATTTTCAACAGGATTAAAACTGTCTGCTTCACAACTCGCATGCTTGCTTCATATAACTTTATCGATAAAATAATGGCTGTGCAAATCTGTGCTCAGTTACAACTTAAAATGTTTCACTTTGTTGCAGACAGTATGAAGAACAGTTAAGTCTTCCTTTCTGTCTTTGACCTACCATTACCTCCATCCACAATCTGAGGAGATGAATAAATGTTTATTTCATAATACTGAAATCTCTGCATCATTTTGAGTAGTTTAAAAAAAATTAAATAACCTTTTTTTTTTAATTTTACAAAATATTTAAGTATATGTTTTAAATTTATTTTGGCTTCTTTTCCTTGTAGCTATAATTCATTTGCTTGCTGCATATATTTATTTGACAGCACAAATAATAAGCAATGATATTTCTTAAGGCTCTTGTATTTCTAATATTATTTGGTAAGTGCAAGTTTACACATACGATTTGGTAATGCCGTACATGAGAAACAATTTCATTTTCATTTCATATAGAGCTGATCCTGTACAAAACGCATATCATTCTCAGAAAGTCCTATGTCTCTTTCTAAATACCTCCGAGCCACTGATGTCATGGCAATTTGTCCTACTGATCAAAACTCAAGTAACTTTAATGTTGAAAATACAATATTTGGGATATTAAGATCACTTGATACAGAAGAAGGTAAAGTGCACTCTAAAGAATATTTTTGGCATGCCTCATCAAACCTTTTTCATCTTACTTATACAAAGAGAAGTGCCACCAAGCTATGGGGATAATTCCCTCTCAAATTTTTTTTAAATTATATATATATATATATATATATTATTTATATATTTATATAGTGGGAACTTGTGGAAAATAATGTTCCTTACATTATAGATCTCAGGATTACAAGGAAAGTTGATGGCAATGCATCATGGATAATGTGAGGTCTCTAAATAACTGGAGAACTCTTCAGAACCTTGGGACTGTAAAGAGAGAAATAAGTGGAAAAACATCTGTGTCATTGACTGGAAAATGAAAAGGGGAAGTAAAATTCCTAAAAAGTGTGCTCCAATATTACTTGCAAAGCAGTACACACAAAAAAAAAGGCTTAAACCATTTTTTTTTCCTTTTACAGAAAAGTAGAAAAAGCTTAAATAGAACTGAAAATGGAGTTTAAAGTGAGTCTATTTACAAACATATTGTAAAATGGTAACGTTAGTTAATGATGCTAAAAAAAGGCACAGCTTTCCCTTTTTTAAATACGCTGTAAACAAGTCATTATCCATGCAAAACATTTCACTTTACAAAAAAAAAAAAAAAATTACCTTATTTAGACAAAAGATAGTACTTAAATAGTCTCCATCAAAATAGAATTCTTCCAAAAATACTTTCTTATACTTTCCATTCATCCCATTAGTCATTAAAGATTTTGTTTCTCATTTACAAAAAAAATCCATATATATTTGATTCATTTCCTTCACAATTTGTACATACAGCAATATACAGTACATCAGAGACTGCAGATAATTCTTTTTTTTCCTTTTGTTTTAAAGCCAGCACAAGATGGATACTAGAAATTGAGACCATGGGGCTTTTGTTTTAACATCTATTTAACACCCTTAGGTTCCTATAGACCTTGCTGTGTGCTCATATTGCAAAGTAATTCCAGGCTGTGCAGTGATCACGCACATGGGCTTTATTTAGAACTTAGTTGGTAAAGTTAAAAGAGCCCAAGTCTTTCATCTACAGTATTAAATTGATAACATGGGACAACAAATGCCACAAGTGGGATGTGATTATTTAACATCTAATGTTCCTTAATATGTTAAACAGTTTTATGGGTTTTATTTCTTATACAAGAAAAGAATATTTAATGCCCCATACTGACCATACAATTTTGTGCAAAGCAATTAAAAGCTTCAAAAATGTCCTTTTTATGTCTGTGAAACTCTTGTAAAAGAAAACCAGAAACTCCATGGCGTATTTAAAACTTCAATGTGTTAGAATATCAAAATGAAAGTGTTATTAACTAGATATGGCTTTTTATCCATCAGTACAAGAGTTTGTCATGTACATCCTCCATTGTTTTCACATACACGTTTCTTTAGTTCCCAAGCACTTGGATTTCTTTTCATTCACAGGAGATATCCTTTCATTTCAGAATGCCAAAACAAGGTTCGCTGGGAGAAAAAGCTTGAGTCTGGGTCCTCAGAGGAAACTTAAGGCAAAGTTCTCCTTAAAGATTCTCTTAGTCACTTTCTGTGAAAGTACAAAGGCTTGGCATTCCCAGATTCCACCTTTGGTAGTTGATCACTAATTATTTCCACAAGCATGGCAGGAAAGTCCACTTTTAGAGCCTGAGATTCCCTGAATGTGTAGAAGCAGAATTCCAACAAGTCCCCAACAAGCTGAAATGCAGAAAGAGAAGAGTTACACCAGTGGCAACAAAGACTAAGGATTGACACTATAATTGGTAATAGGTAAATGCATCTACGATGTTGGAATAACTGCACAACAAAAAGGGATGCTTAACAGCTGGTTCACGAATAAAGTGCAAATAAATACAGAATTTATTTTAAAAAAAATTGAATTGACAAATTGAATTGTTTTATTAGAAGCAGTAACCCCTGAAACTAGTCTGAAGTGGAAGTACTGATTTTGTGAAAGTTTTGTAAAGAATTGACTTGTTAGAAGTTAGTGCTGTACCTACAGGGGTCGCAGCAGTCGCAGTGGTGACTGGGCCCAATGCTCCAGCGGGCCCGGATCCACCACTGCGACCCCTGTAGTGTGCCAGGGGAGAGGTGGTCCTGGTGCCGATCATGCAGTGGCCCAAGAAGTACCACCTGTTAGAAGCATTATAGTTTGTTATTATTACACAGAATCAGTCCAATTTCATTCAGTTGAGAAATCAACCTATTGAACGTTAAAATGTTACAACCTAACATTTTCAATGTAAAAACAACAGTCAAAGCAGCAGATCTTATCAGTAAGAAAAACTTTTATGTTCATCCTAAAACTGGGTTTATACTAGCTGATTTTCAGCTAAGTTGGAAAAACAGTATCCATCGTTTCCTGTGGGATAATCCACACAGGCTATTGTGTTTTGCACCATAAACAATAATGAGCCTAATTAAAAACTCTCAGCTGTGACCCCAGCCTAAGACTAGACAAAAATGGGTCACACCTTCCCTGCCCAAGTAAACAGCACTAATTTTTGCTCCGTCCCATTTCCCACATGAGACTATTAGGTTGGGGTTACACTAGTTGATTTTCTGCAGAAAATAAGGTTCATTATTGAATAAGTTTCATTATTGTCTATAGTGCAAAACACAATAGCCTGTGTGGATTACCCCACAGGAAACAATGGAGACTATTTTTCCTGCTCAGCTGAAAATCAGCTAGTGTGACCCCAGCCTTAGTTAAAGAAAATATTTCCTCACTGATGATGCTTTTTCTAGACTGAAAACAAATTGCTGAAATTCACCACCCAGGGATGTTCTAGTTTAAAGCTGTTTCTAACTGGCAGATGATCAGAATCACAGGGTTATCTTAAACACATGGTTCCAAGAAGATACTATTAGGAAGGTAGTTTCCATAGCGGCAGAAAATTTAAAAAAATAATAATATAATTGTAAACCTTCTCTTTATTTTTCTATGTAATGCATGGTTCCATTGGAAGAAGAAAAACTACATTTCTAAGTCTACATTAATTACTATGTTTCTATTTACTGAGAGATATCTGTGCAAGCAGAACTGACTGGTCACTTTGTGACTAAGGCCAACTCTTTCTATGCTTTGGTTTTTGCACTAGTAATTATTGTAGACTGTAAATTATACAGTGTTAGGAAATAATATAGTAAAAACTGTGTGTAAAACTGTCTAAAAGCCATTTATTATTGATGGTAACATAGGAATCTGGAAAACGAAGAAACATGTCCACCTAGATAATGCTAATATTTATAGGTATTATAAAAGCATGAGGTTTTCCAATATATATATATAAGGAGAGAGAAGAATTGAATGCCAAGGACCCCTTGCTATGGAGAACAGAACAGTAAGTAAGAACAGTGAGTTAAAGGAAACAATAAATAATAAAATATATTTTCTCAAGAAATTTAAGTGCTAGTCATGTAATATTAGAGGCAGTAGAGTTTAGCACCGTGTTAGCCATAGATGTAAGCAGAAACAAATAGAGTACAGGTGATATCTTTTATTGGCTAACTGAATAGAAGGTAAATGCAAGCTTTCCACACTACTTAGGTCTCTTCTTCAGGCATGGTATGGAACAGAAAACTTAAGAATGACAAATCTATACAAAAACTGGTACAACATAGTAAAATGTTGTCAGTTTGACATCAAAAAAATTACAGACTGGAACAAAGCAATGGAATTTAATCAATCTAACATCAAAACTTAAAAGTAACAGATTGGTGCTATACAGTGAGATATTATCAGCAAAACAACATTGCAAAACTGCAAAGTCACAAACTGGTACAGATGTGATCTGTTTAACACCCATATGGAATGTCCAACAATTGTTTGTGTGAAGTTACAGTAATGCAATTAAAAAATCCATTAAATTGCAGTACAAGACAAACTGTGGGAGAGGGTTAATTGAGTCTTTAGTCCATAGGTGTGAGGTGTGGGGCCATTAGAGACTCTCAGTGGCTTTTGAAATGTAAAGTGTCTCTTCCTTAATCTGTAACTAGGGAACAGAGATAGGAGTGGGATGGCAGTGAAAGATTAATCCAGGACATAGTTCTGCATAAAACTTTTGTCCCTGTTAGGGCCATTCTGGAGGGTACTGAATATTTTCATAAATGTAACTTCCCATTCCTTCCTATCACTTTGAGTAGAGAAGTTACCCTTCAGTACTAATATTCTCAGATCCTCTATGCTGTGGTTGTAGCTACAAAAATGTGCTGCCACAGGTAATTCTGTTTGGCCTTTGTTGATATTGAATCTATGGGTTCTCATACGCTGTCGCAGTGTTAGTTTTTTTAACTCTAAGGTCATTTTTACCTGGAACATAGTAAATAAAAACAGAAAAATGAAGCTCTTTATTTAAAATCTATTTATAGCATTGTGTCCTGACTTTAATGTTTTTTTAATGCCAATATTTGTATGCAGACACATGTATTTCTTGGCAACCCCTCTTATGTATAAAACCCGATAACATTATGTCATGTATAAATAGCTTAGTAGGTATATTGACATCTGTCTACAGCAGAGGACTGTAAGGTACTTAATGTATAGAATATTTCCAAACTGACATCAACCCCTAATATCAAAAATAGTACAGAGCCTAAAATATTACAAAACAAATAGGATAAGAAATAAGAGAGAATATATTAAAGTGTCAAAAAAATCAATAAGAATGATTAAAAAACATGATTCAATAAAAAAAATTATAACAACATCATAACAGCAATTAACACCAATAATAGTAAAATAATCACGGGTTGGTTTAACTTGGAAACAGATTTTTTTTCATTTCATGCTTTCAATCAATACATCTTAAATTATGGTTTGATAATTCTTCTAATACTGTATATATGATAAGACTTATGGCCACCAGAATTATAACTCCCAAGTTAAAAAGTAGTTGTACATTTAATCCAGAGATACAAAGTAACAACCTGGATCTCTTTGGAAACTTAATATTACATGAAATAAAAAAAAAATTATGGGATACACAACATTGTACATCACATGTTATACAACATTCGTAAAAAACACAATTTAAGTAAAGTGGAAATTAATACGTTAAGAAATTTGCAAAGTAATAACAATATTGTAATTTAAAAAAAAAAAAAAATAAAGTCATTATGGACTGTGAAATGTACATAATGAAGCAATAAGCCAACTAAACGTCACTATTTTATAAGCAAAATTAAGTAAGGATCCCACAGTAGACTTTAAAAGACAAACTGATGATTATCTAACTACTGTACTACAATTAGGTGTTATTTTACCTGAAATGAAGGAAGCCCTAACAGTAAAACACCCTGAGTTCCTATCTTTTACATTTTACCTAAAATACATAAAGATGCAATAAATCCTCCAGGTGGACCTATCGGCTAGGTTCACACAAGCGTATGATGCACACGTATTTTGGGTGCAACGTATATACGCCGGCCAAAATGCGACACATAGCATTCCAGATCCAGTGTATGTGCATTGTACTCTTGTGTGTGTCTGGAACTAGGTAAGTACCATCAGCTTTAATTGAGCCGTATTTTGTTTTCATACTAGCGTATGATGCGCTGCGCATCATATGCTCCTGTGAACCTAGCCATAGTGTCTGGACTCTCTACTGCAGCCATTATCTATATTTGTAGACCATTATCTACAACATATTATAATTACCTACATATTTCAAGGACACTATTGTCCTTTCTTAACAAAATATTATTTTTGATAAAGGGGAATTCCATCTGTGTACAAAAGATGTGAATATTTTATATACTTGTATTCCAAGTGAAGAGGGTATAGAGTATGTTAGAAAGACTCTAATGAGGCACCTAAATAATAGTGCATCTTGGGTTAGCTTCTTATGTACCCTTCTAGAATTTATATTAACATGCAATTATTTTAGGTTTGACTCCACTTTTTATTTACAAAAAATGGGCACAAATGTCTCCCCAAGATATGCAAATATATTTATGGGTGAATTTGAAAATCTATTTTTTTTCCAAAACCCATAGTTTTCCCCTTATATTTTTCATTATTATAGATATGTAGATGATATTTTTTCATTTGTAAAGGTCCTTTTATAAAATGATAACAGCTAGAAATATACATGAGTAAGGTATACAACACTATAAAATTTACATTTACAAGTGGCCCTTTAAAAATGCATTTTTTGGATGTAGAATTGATGATAATTAATAACAGGCTCCTGGCTACTATCTGTAAAAAAAAAAAAAAACGACCGACTGAAACACCTTGCTTATCAAAAAATAGCTTCCACCCTCCAGGTATTCAAAATAGCTTGTCTAAAACTCCAATTTATGAGCCAGAATAATTTCTTATTCAGATAATGTGTATTTACAACAAGCCGATATCATTATCCATAATTTTCAACAGAAAAGCTATAAAAAAACTTGTTTAAGAAAGTGAGCTTCACATATAGGCAAAATACCCAGTCTCAACGAGGCAACTCTTTTGGTCTCGCAGAGACGGGAATCCCTTTAAAGCGCTCGCTGATGTCCGCATGCAGGACATCAGTGAGCGCATAACACCGTGTGCAAAGTGAGCCGAAGGATTCGGAGCTCACTTCGCTCAATGGTGAATTCCCCCCTAGATGTTTTCTATAATGTCATTTTTTCTCTGACAGACAGACTAAAATGGAATTATGTGCAGAAAATTTTGAAAAATTGAAATAGTGAATATTGTGAAAATTAGGAATGTTTCCTTCATTGTAAGTTAACAATAATTAAAAATATATAACTAAATAGAAGTATGTATATCTATGACAATATTAGTCTAGTTAAGGTACCATTATATTGTTATACCAGTTTCTATTTGTATCGCTGTATGCTATACCGCTGTATTATTTTTAGAAAATAAGTTTCTTGTGTACGTTAAGTAGTTTTAATACACCATACTCTGTCACAATTTTCTACTACAAATAGTAAATTTCTTGTCACTAGTGCGTCAGTTATAAACCATGTAAAATGTTTCTTTTATTTCCAACACAATATTACATGTTGTATTCACTCTTTTAAATAATAGAGATTTCCAGAGAACACATGATGTATATATATATTTATTTATACAACACTACTATATTACGCAGCGCTTTACAAAGATTTATCATTCACCTGTGGAACTTACAATCTAGTTTCCCTATTCAGTCACACACACAGATGTATGTTTTTGGACTGTGGGAAAAAACTGGAGTGCCTGGCGGAAACCCACGTAGGTGTAGAACAAACTCCTTGCAGATGAAGTTCTGGATGGAATTGAACCCAGAACCCAGCGCTGTAAGGCAGCAGTGCTAACCGCTTTCTGATATCACTAATTAGTAGACTATTTATACACCCCCTATTTCCTGTATTACATTACACCTGATGAAGGGAGGCCTTGTTCCCCATAAACTTGTGAATGTGCGTGAAGATGATAAATATCACAATTGGAACACCCTTGATGTCTACTGTTTTTTTCTTGGTATATTGTCATAATGTTGTTTAATACAGAGAACCCAAAAAGGGGAATATGTCTGAGTAACATTTTGGAGGATCAATGTATTTTAAAGTATATTAACGTTTGGAATTGGGCTATAATCTTGACTTAAGGCCCACTGAACCCTGCTCTACACATATGCCACTACCCTTTGGACGTTATGGATGGGGACACATACCAAATAAAAACAGATAAATCACTGTAACGATGCTTGCTTGTGTGTGATCCACCGAGGATTGTGAACATAGGAAAGGGGTGTTATAGAGCTTCATTTTTAAAATTAAAATACCTTTATAGCATAAGCATGTTATCAGTCTGGAATTTTAAAGCCATCTTGATAGACATCTCTTGCAACCATAATCCTTTCCAATCCACCAGAAAATACTGACATATTCTTCAACGTGTTATGGTTATAGCAAGAATGTGTCCAATGATAGAAATGTAAATAGTTCACCAGTAAATCTTTCTTTTATTAGTCAAAATGAAAAATAATCTTTGAAAATATAATACAGAATACTCTGATGAGTCCTAGAGAAACTCCAGTGAAAAAGGACTGCTCATGTAGATACTAAAGCATACAAATTCCCTTACAATAAGTAGAATGACAATGGGACCTATACACTCATAAGGATGCTTCGTTCTCAATATATGAGCACGGATACTAATGCAAAATGCCTATAGGAAAGAAAAAACATACTTTAAAGTGCACCTGTCACCTCAAAACTCTAATGCTAATTTAGGTCTTACTAATGAAATAAATGTTTTTGTAAATATGTGTGTATTTTTTTAAAAAAAATGTACCTTTAAACAGAATTTCTCTCTGTCATCTTCCCTGTCAGTCTGCCTTTTCTTTCCCGAGTTGGGTTGGGCGGGTCTAAATGATGACTGACATTATAGCTCCTCCAATCAGATCCCTGCTGGATCATAATTTAAAGGATCTGATTGGAGAGAAATGCTGTATAAAGGTACATTTTTTTAAATACATATATACTTACAAAAACGTTTATTTCATTAGTAGAAGCTAAGTTAGTATTAGTTTTGAGGTGACAGGTGCACTTTAACTTGTTTTGTCCAGAAGTTAATATAATGTTAGTTATCTATTCATTAATTGGTGTAAAGTAGTAAGAGAAAAGGTTAACAATTCTGATTAAAATTCAGTCACGTTGCATCAGCATACATTTCCAAGCCCTTCTCTCATTACAGAGACAATGATGTTATTTCAATGCATGCAACATGACTAATGTATGGCATATAAACATCTTCCTCAACACATGCCTCTTACAAATTGGCACGAATTCTTGATTTTTTTTCTGATTAGTCATAAAAATATGTCCTTGTATCTACTGCACTGATCCTCTAGTTTCTATTAGAGTCAAAGGACACTATCACAGGCTATTGGTAATTGTATACAAATGACGTCTTTAGTAAAACAGCAGACTACTGTGGTTATATGTGTCGGAAATGAAAGAGGAACTACATTTCTCCAAACAAGTTTAATATTTAAACAGCCTACCTGCATACATTGAAAATAATGTTCAGGCATTATAGTTATTGGAGCATAATGACTGTAGAGGGGTTCCTTTAAATACAGATATTTAAAATCAATTTGGGGGTGATAGTATCTCTTCAGTAATAACTAGAATCATGTACACTATTAGCTGTATTCAGAATTCATATTTTGTCTCCAAACCCCTACCTGCTTCATACTACCCTCAGGAATGTACCAAGGTGGTACAGTTGGAAACTCCAGGAGGACCCACCAACAACTAGGACCACTAGAGGGTTTCCCTGTGTCATGATAGGCCAGTCCCACAAACAGATCCTGCTCAGTCAAATGGGCCAGACTCACTCATGTAATTGTTTCTAAGATAATTTACAATAGTTTTGTGCAACTCTGTTTCTTTTTAATACAATTTACAAATCATGAGAGAGATATGTGGGACGTTATTATACAAAATCTAGGAAATTTATCAACAGGGGCAATCTTTCCAGAAGTCTAGTAGCTGATAGTAACCAATTAAGTGTTAGCATTTACTGATATACTAGAACTAGAATTATGAAAAAAAATACCTTCTAATTGGTTATTATAGGCTACAAGATCTCTGAAAAGCTGGCTTCCATTGATAAATTCACCTAATGTAATTGTCCATTGACAATAAGCTCGGGCTTGCATGTATGATGTCTCATTTAACAATAAGGAAACATTTTCAACGGCATCACAAGATGTTTTTAATGAAAGTTTCCTTTAAGTGAATTATGTGGTTTTTATATTGGCATGGGGTGAATCAAGAAACATGAGAAGTTCTATAAACTCTGAAAACCACCATTTTCTCTTTCTCTGTTCCGCAATCTGTCAGGTCTGAAGTGTTGGAAAATTATTTGTCAGACTTCTTTTGTTTGGCAGGAGCACAAAAAGAAAAAAAAAAGTATTTTGACATTTTACAGCACTTATTGAACTTGATATAATTGAAAATGCTGTGAAATACACATGATGTTACCCGACGGAAACAATACTTTATTTTAGAATTTAATCCACTCATCAGTTATTTTTTTTTTCTACCTAAAATTTCAAGGTCTCATTTCAATGCCAGTAAGCTTAAAAAGACAGTAACATGAAAAACGTAATATGCCCCAAATGCATTTAAAGTTACTATGTATATGATAAATCTACATTTCCAAAAATTGTAATGATATCTATAAAGTATAAAGTAGATACATCTACTTAGCAACATCATAATTACTGAATCATACAATAAATCAGCACATATACTCACACACCACCCGACAGCGATTTGTTAATGACACCCAAAATGTTTTAAGAGGGATTGTTGAGCAGTTAGGCCCCACTTCC
>WMED01009746.1:0-16144 GCA_019650415.1 Pipa parva | reverse complement strand
GGCCTCGGGGGGCCGCATCCGGCCCACGGGCCGTAGTTTGGGGACCCCTGCTTTAAAGGGTAACTAAAGTTTTTTTTAGGTAGAGGGATTCTTAACGGGGAAGGGGGTGATACTTACTGATAGGGAGTTTTACTCTCCAGAGCTGCTCTCACTTACAAGCTGATCTCTTCTGCATTACAAAGTACTGAGATCCTCTTCACTTCCTGTTTAAAATCGCTGAGATGAGCATGTGCAGAAACAGATTTATATATATTTGTGTTTTTTTGTTGTTGTTTTTATGCTGTTCTTGTTTTGTTTCAGGAAGCTGCATGCTGGGCCTTAAACAACCTATTCATGTACCATCCTGAACTTCATGATAAAATTGGAGATGAAGACTATCAGTTAGTATAACTAGCAATGCCAATATTGTGAAAAAGTCACATGTTTTAAAACATGGAAAAATGTCTGACTTTTTTTTTTTTTTTATCTTGGTCACAGGTATCCAGTACATAAAGAAGTAATGCTGTCCATGTTGATGCATTCTTCATCGAAACACGTTTTTAAAGCATCATCTACAGCTCTGGCAACTCTGTCTGAACATAATGGTAATTCTTATAGTATCACCTATTGTGCATTGTTTGCACTGGCACAAATACTAGGCAAAAAAACACAATGCTCCTTATGATATTGAGATCAAATAGTTCACAGAATTAGCATTTTTTTCCTTTTATAATTCAAACTATCTGCCCCTGCCCAGTGGCATTTTTATCTTTTAAAAGAACAGTAACACCAAAAATTGAAAATGCTTGTTTAACCACACCGCTGCAAACAGTAACGATAAGAACAGACATAAATCAATCGCATTCATGAATTTAACTTCAAAAATAACATTTTTGCAAGTGCTATATTTAAATAACTGCCAATCCTAATAGGAATTTTGATTTTTTTTTTTTCTGGTGTTACTTGTCCTTTAACTGGGAAGGATAAAGACAGCATAGGTAGAGGTAGGGTATAGAAAAAGCAAAGCCCCTTTTCATTAGCATGATTTCATATTGTCCAAGTTAGAGGTTAAGAATTATTTTCCATATATGGTTTTGTTGATGGGTAAATTTAGACAGGCATATGTTAAGTGACATTACAATTAGACAAAGCAAAAGGGGTGATGGTGTTTAAGATTAAGTTTATTTCACAGATGTGACTTTATGGTTATTACCTTTAAGTGGAAATAATTCTAATGCACTGTTTACCCCAAGGTACGTTACTTGTTTCTGCTATATTATTCAAAAAGAGAGGAGGGGTAGGGAAAAAGTTTATGCATAAATTGGTTAATCTGAAATAGCTCATTGTTTGTGACTATTTGCTTCCATAACAACATGATTATGAATTGAAGAATCTTAAATACTGTATATATAATGTTATATTTACATTAATTATTAATTGTAGTTTTTTTTTTTTAGTAATTATTAGAAAGATTTTGCTGGAGAAAGGTGTCCATATAAATGTTATTGAAATTATGAAAAAACACCTTGATTCACCAGAGGCTACAGAAAGTGCCTGTCGACTTCTTCAACATCTTTTTAATGGAAGGTATTACTATAATTAACTAACTTATTAAGCAGCGATGTTCAGCATTCCTTCAGACGGGAGAAAAAACAGTACATGTCCTAGAGACACTTAATTCACACTTACATTTTTTTTTACTAACCATTCTCTTTTTATTTATTTATTTTAAATACAAATTCTACTGCATAGATGTGCTGGTAAAATAATTCAGGACATTCAGGATTGTGTTTACACTTACTATTTTAAATGAGCTATTGTTTTGATATTCAAAAATGCAGCACTGTTGGTAAAGCCTGAAAACAGGTTTGAGAAGCTAAGATATAGGGCAATGTTTATAAAATTTGTAAAGTTTTTAGACCATTTAATACTGGAGAAACAGTGTTTTCTTTTATTACATAGGTATCACCCATTTAAAAAAGCCATTATTGCCATGTTGAAAAGTTACTTTTTAAGTTATTTTATTTTGCTTTGAACAGTTGTTTTTGATCCTATACACCAGGGGTCCCCTGAGGCCTTTTATCCAGCCCCCGTCGCCAGGGCCAGGACTAGGAGTAGAGGCAGGTGCAGGAGGGGGGGCGCAATCCTTTTCCCTACCTACCTTGTGCCCGCCCCGGCTCTGTCTGTTGTAAAGCTTACTGTTATGGCACATCAAGATGATATCATCAAGAAGCGGCAGGGGAGTAAGTGAAGAGTGCCATAACAGTAATCTAATACAGAAGGAGCCGAGCAAGGGAAGAGGTAGGCAAAAGGGAACAAATAGGGAAGGTGAATGGGAAAAGGGGGGGCGATCACCAGAATAGTGCCCCCCCCCCTTCAGAGGCCTTGGAGCAGGGAGGGGGTGAAAATAGGATTGTGGGTAAGATCTGTTTAGCCCCCTCCTTACTCTATGTCCTCTGAAGGGGGGGCGAACAGTGTGGGAAGGGGATTGTGGGAGCAAGCAGAACAGTGTGGGAGGGGGATTGTAGAGGAAAGCAGCACAGTGTGGGAGGGAGTTGTGGGGGAAAGCAGCACAGTGTGGGAGGGGGGTTGTGGGGGAAAGCAGCACAGTGTGGGAGGGGGGTTGTGGGGGAAAGCAGCACAGTGTGGGAGGGGGGTTGTGGGGGAAGGCAGCAAACTGTATTTTAAATATTGTATTTGTTCCTGTTTTGTTTTTTTACTTTAAATTAGAATTAAAAAGTCAAAAAATAAAAAAACAAGTGTTAAAATACTTATTTTATCTTGAGCCGATTGATTACAGTCACAGCATGTGCTGTGCTGTAATTAGCCAACTCCCAATGCTTCCAACGATGTTTCTTCACAGCGCTGGCTGACTGGCCTTGTTGCACCTCAGGTGTTTCAGGGCTTAAACATCAATCACGTTCAGTGCAGGGGCAAATGAGAACATTCCCCGCAATGAGTGTGATGATGTATGATGTAAGGAGAAGAAGGAGCTGCACGCTGGCATCTTTGTCAGTCATCCAGCGCTGTGCAGGAGGTGTTGGGGGAAGCATCGGGAGCCAGCTAATTACAGCACATCTCATGCTGTGACTGTAATCAATCCGCTCAGTATAAGGTAAGTATTTTAACACTTGTGTTTTTTTTTTTTTTTACTTTAGGTCTCCTTTAAAATAAGATATGTGCAGTATGCATAGGGATTTTCATACGTTTTTTTTTAAGTTTGGCCTTCCGCAGGTCTAAGGGACAGTGAACTGGCCCCCTGTGTAAAAAGTTTGGGGACCCCTACTATACACAGTAAATCAGGGAAAACCTTTTCCCATAGACTTTAGAGAAGATAGAATTGGTATTTAGGAGGGTAAAATCACCCCAGAATTTTGGGAAATAAATAGTATAAAAAATATTGTTTCATGCTATCGTCACTTTACCAGGTAAAAGAGTTAATTTTAGAATTTTATGATAAAAATTGCTTTATCTGTATAAACTATTAGCTACATAAATATTGACTATAGATAGATGAGATTAGGAGTGGTTTGGTATTTAAAGAATGATCAGTGATCAAGCAAGTACAAAAAATGTACAGACGGAACACCCAGAGTAGAAATGTGGCACAAGGCTGTCAAGTTATTTGTGAGTATTAAGTAAAAATAACATATTAGTAATAGTAGTAACACTTGGAAAAAAAACAGCTATTTAACCCCTTTATTGAGGCAACATGGTGTGTGATCAAAATGCTTAATACCTTGGAACATGAGTGTCTGCAGACATCTTTTTAACGGGGGAGGCTACGTGACATTCTGTCATGCACCGGCGCATCAGAAGATCCTAATTGGCCACGTGACCATGAAGTCATGACGTTAGAATGACTTCTGATACACCTCTCTTGCCCAGCAAAAGCCATGGGCTTGTGGCCTTCCAGGGGTGGTCAAGTACTATCCTCTGCTTTCCTTTAAATGTTTTGGCATAAAGCCATTAAGTGCTCTTAATAAAGTCAAAAGTTGTGTTTTTGGTCTGTTTTAAAGGTCCTTAATAACTGAATCCTTAATCATTATAAATACAAGCAAGATTTTTTTCTTGTTTTTGGGATTAGTAGTGTACTTTATATATACTTTGTGTATAAAATGACGTATCCAAGAGGTATCCATGCAACATCTTTAGTCTGTATGGTATACATGTTTGATGTAATGCCTCTAAAGCCTTCTTCCCAGTCTTCCTGTTCTCTTGGATCCAGGTCAGATTTCCAATGGGCTTTAACACTGTCATTTACATTTTCCTTATATTTATTTGATGCAGAACTCAATATATCTTTGTTACCAGACCCAGAATGAAGAAAATTAGTAATTGTGTGAGAGACCATTAACATTTTTTTTTATTTTTGATACAGTCTACATTTTTATTGTTTCTCACTATCTTTTTACTGATAGCAACCGTGTTTTGCAACAGACCTCACCCAGTCCTGTTTGGTGCTTTAGATAAAAACCCAATCTGATTGAAACTTACCATAAATGCTACAATTGTAGATCTTGTAGTGAGCATGGAGGAAATAAATGTTTATTCCTTAGCAAAGCAGTATTTCTGTTTTAGATCTACACTTACTCTACTGGTATAAACATCAAAAAAACTTTTTTTTTTAAGCAATTTTAATTTAGATATAATGATTGGGGCGCTGACTGTGGTGATAAGTGCAATGAAGATGCACAAGAATGTTCCCTCAGTTCAGTTAGAGGCTCTGCGTGTCATGTTGCAGATTGTGGTTGAAGGTAAGAATGGTTTATGTTAACATTTTGATCCAATTATTTATGTTTAGTAAACTATTGTAAGTAATAAATGATGGATTATTTTCTATATTATTGATATTTAATTTTATTGTAGATGAACCTGTAAAATTGCAGAACAATCCATCAAATTCTGAGGAAACTGTATTTCTAAATTTCCCCTTAAAAGTGGCAAAGAACCAATGCTTGCTTGAAGGAACTCATAATTTAGTTCTGCAGGCACTGAACAAAGTAAGTACATTTAACTGCATAATGCATTTACTATTGGGGACTAAGAAATTCCAGGATTTTAAAGATGTATCAGGGCAGACACACTAACTTCTCTGCCTATTTTATAAGTCTTTGTAATGCATTATTTTGGATTGTTGTGAAACTCTTCTGTTAAATGAGGTAAGTAACATATCCTATCGGTAGATGCCTGGCCAATCACAAGTATTACCAGTGGCTACACAGTTAAGTCAAGGTAGTGATCAGGACGGCATCTAACAGACGGTATGTTACCTTATTTAAAGGAACTCTATGGCCAAAATAAAAAAAAAAATACATTTAATTATTTATGTTACTTACTAACTTTTACTAAATGCTTTTTAGTATTGATTTAAAAAAATAAATAAATAAAATTCTTACCTGTAAAGAAGTGCTGTACAGCACTTCCTTGTTGTAGACTCCATCTTCATGCTGACAACTCTATGGCGTCCTGAGTCTGCAGATGCTCTCTGAGAAGCGCAGCCCTCTCCAGTTCCAATGACAGTAATGCCCCACACCTGCATTTCCTATGACACATGGGAGAGCGTGCATGTCATCAACGTGTCGTCCCTTGGCAACATGAACCACAAATTGTCTACCATTAAAATGCATAATGAAGTACTGGCAACTACCATGTTTCCCTGAAAATAAGGCAGTGTCTTATATTTTTGTTTATTTTTGCTTAGGTCTTATTTTCGGGCAAACTGGTATACTTGTTACAATAATAGCACTAATAAAAATGTTTCTTTCTAAGATTCCTTTTGTCATGTACTAAAAAATACAGATGGGTTGCTCCTTTTAGGGTGCATTTGCTTGCAGTGTTTGGTGTTACATCTGTAGGCCAAATACACGTAGAATTAAAGGGAAATTTATTCATGTTTATAGCCAGGGATTGTTACCACACAATAAATGTATAGGTCAGTGTTAATCATTCTAGAGTGAACATTTCATAAGCAATTCATTATCATTCTTGCTGACACCCCTGAATACCTGCAGAACTCCAGCTCATGTTAACTATGCAAATAACTGCATTCTTTGACAAAAACAAAATAAGTTGAAGTCCATGAACTGCTCTACAGTCTACTAAAGCCACATAATTACTATGCTCAGTCAAGTTATTTTTACTGCCCACTTACATATCCCACCCAGTTTGCAATCCGTTTTATTACTCAGCACCCTGGCCATTGATCCATTAGTTTTAATACCTAGTGCAGTGGATTACCATTTGCACTGCTCCTTTGTCTGTTAATTAGAATCACAGGCATGGAATATTATTTCTAGCTTAAGTTTTCATTGTCTAAACAGTGGATGTATCAGTTTTATTTATAAAACAAAAGGGTCATCCTACAGCAGTGAAGGCGAACCTTTTCAGTGCTGAAAAGTTTACGTCATTCACCAGCGCCGTCCCCAGAAGTGCTGGTGCTAATGAGTGACATCATCATGCCCGCGTCGGGGGAAGAGCACACCTGCATCGGGGAAGAAGCTGTACCCACCTAGCGAGCGCAAATTTAGTGTAGGCTGCAGATCCGACCTGAAAACTGTCAGGTTGGGTCCGTGGCCTGCACTGAAGACAATGGTGGCGACGGTGTGCGTGCCAGAGAGGACATAGGTTCGCCATTGCTGTCCTACAGCATGTATAGGATTTTGTAGCCTTCAGATGTAAACATTTTTATATTGTAAGTGGCAATTTACATAATGTTGAATACTTAAATCATTTTTTTTTCTTTTAGTTTATTGGTATTCCTGCTATCCAGGAATGTGGCCTGAAAATACTTGGCTCTCTTGCAGAATGTTCAGGTGCTCTGGAAATGCTTTCACAGCAAGGTGCCTTGGATACCATTTTGCATACACTTCAGATGTACCCTGGGGACCCAGGTAGAAGTCTTTTTTATATATTAAAAATATATATATATTTGGTGTTGATACATGTATTAGGTATGCAACTGAACAGATTATGATGACAAGGAATATTTAGACAAAATATCATTAGCACAAAATATCTCTAAAATCTCCATACTGCAAGGCTGATAATAAAATAAACTGCAGGGCTGCAGAGAATTGTGCCCACTGTGTAGTATGCATCTTAGCCATCAAATATTTAGCCCTGTTACACTGAGGACATTTAAAGGACAGTAACACCAAAAATTTAAAATGTCTCGGATGCATTTATAGTTGCTAAATGTTCTATCTGTGCTTCCAAAAATTCTAAATTGTGTATAGAAAGTATGATATTTAACCCTAAAAATTGGCACACTTCCTGTATATGCTTTAGGTAAGGCACCATAGAAAACAGTGAGACTGGGAAGGTCTGTTTTAAGAAGATGATTTTTATCAGTAGAGATAAGTCAGAAATCAATAAAATTAATTCATTTAACTTCAAAGATAACATTTGTACAAGTGGGGTATTTGAATAACTACCATGCCAATTCAAATGGGAATTTTAAAATTTTTTGGTTTTAATGATCCTTTAAAGGTGTGTGCTTCTGCATAAATGGCAGGAAACCACTATAAGCAGGTACAGGTTATTCTGTTTGAAGAGACTCTACTATCTCTTTATTCTCAATTTATTTGACTTGGTTAGATTTCAATTTCTATGATATCTTGAGTTTTTGTCTGGTTATTTTGCCTCAGTCAGGGCTCACCTAAAGAAGACCAGAAACACTGAGCAGTGCCTACAGTACAAAAAACTATAGTGCCGCCATGATGACAACATTATTGACATGAATTGATTGTCTTGTAGGACTACTGTACATTTGAGTATGATCGGCAGTAACTTTTCATAACCTTGTGTGTTTCTAGCCATTTTTCATGATATTGGCTTTTTAGGCTTTAGTTCCCCTTTAAATCTCCCAGTTCTACTGATGCCAGTTTACAGTTGAAGAACTGCTTCCATTTGACAAAAATTACATGTGTTTGAGTGTGATGGCATTAGACTCATCTGCTGATCAGTTACCTTAACTAGCCTAGGAAAACATTGGGGGTTATTGGCTAAAGTCTGAATTGTCACGCAAAGGTGTGAATTTGCCAGCTAAAGACAGTCGCAATAGACTGCTACTGTCACAGTCACAACTTTACTATGGAAATATTGTCGCAGCTGAAACTTTAAAATTGTCACAGTCGCTACTTTACAATGGGAGAATTGTCACAGTCATGGATTTGATATGGGAATTTGCTGTTTGAGAATTCAGAAGTCAAATTTAGACTTTAGAAAATATCCCCCATTATGTTAAGTTCCATTTTATAACTTTCTTAAAGGTGTACTCAAGTTTGCAACATTGTCTTTTAACATTTGGACAATAAATTAAATGTTCTTGTTTTAGTGCTGAGATATTTGATAAAGTAGAGTTCATGGAACATTACATCAAAATAGAATCCTAATATATCTAACTTATAAAGATATATTGCTGAATTTATTAGGCTTTAAAGGGATGTACTCATTTTTGCCTTGTACGGTATATCTGTTGGTGTTTTCACTGTGGTGTTGGCCAACTTTCGATGCTCATGAATGGGTCTGATTTATTCTGTAAGGTTTTTATTGTCTGTTTCCAATTAGAACCTCTGTTTTAACTTTTTTAGTCAGTGAAATGTCTTCTAGTGGTAGTAAACAAGACATAATAAATAATTCATATTTTTAAATTTCTCATACATTAGATGAACATTAGTATGTTCTCACTTTCCCCAAACATGTAAGTCTGCTAATATGTCAAACTATAATTGCAAATAAAGTATATGCTTACTGAGGTGGCATTGGAAAATGTATTACTATGGCAAAAGTAGGTTTTTAGACTTACACAAAACATAATGGTTATGTAGCTTCATGAAGGCCAACAGCTGAATCACCTCAATAACATAAGTTGAAAGGCTAAAGTCTGGGCATGTAGATTGCAGTGTTAAAGATTGGCTTATGTCTTAGTAACAGGAAACTAGTTTGAAAATAGTACAATTGTAAAAACTGTGTTAGTGGCATCCATATTGCTTCTGAGAGTAGTTACAGGAAAGTAAATTGCAATTAGTAAGTACACAAGAAATTGTGTAAGTGGCATCCATATTGATGCTGAGCATAGTAACAGAAAACACACACATGCATGCAAATCCATAGATATGTACATGTAATGTTGGATTAGGTATGGGGCCCAAGACAGCCATTTTAATATTGGAATATATCAGCTGCCATTAAATATATATCATATATATGATTATGGTTAAAAGCTCTTCTAATATCTAAATTATTTAAATAATAGAGGCAAAAAAATTGTAAGTAAGTTAACATAATTCTTAGGGTGCACCTTGGGAAAAAGCCAGTGGTGTAGGCTCTTGTTATACCTGTGGTTGATTAATTCATTAGGAAGATGTTCATTGTGGATTCACCTATTAGGACCCCTAAAATACATTATTGGTGGACCCCAATTGTAGCAGTGTTTTCTTAGAAAGCTTAAAAGTGTTTAGCTGAACGAAGGCCCTTATCAACCCCACCCTTGCTTGCTTTCCTACCAAGGATAAAGGTCTGTCTTAAAGGAGAACTCCATGCTAGTTCTACTAGGGGTGATTCTGAAGAGGGGGCACCAAAATACTCAACAGTGTGCTCCTTTGCTCCAGCGCTGCCTCCTGCTTGCCTCAATGGTCAATCTTCTCTATCTTCTTGTCTTCTCAGTGCAGACTGCGATCCTTTTTACTTCCTGCTTCCTTGAATTTCAGCAAACTGAGCAAGCACAGAAGTGTAAATCTAATTTAATAGTTGGTCTGCACTCACATCACTGAGTATTTCAGTGTCTTACCCTTTCAGGACCACCCCTAGTACAACAAGCATGGAACTCTCCTTTAATATCAAATACATTTTTTTTTAATTCAAAACGGCATTATCATCAAGAAATTATTTTGATTAAAGGAATATTAATAATGCTTATGATTTTTAAATTTGACAAGGTCTTTGTTATTTTTTTTCCCCCAGAAATCCAGTACTGTGGCTTTTCTCTTCTAGCACATTTGGTAACAAAAAAAAACTTGTGCATTGCGACAATGCATCTTCTGTCTACACATGTGGTTTCTGCTTTACAGAGATATAAGGATGTTGTGAGGATACAATTGGTGGTATGTTGTGAATAAGTTTGCAGTGTTGTATGTCATTGTTAAATTTTCCTTTTCCTCTTTTTATAAATGTGGGAGTATTCCAGCATTAACCGTTACCATTAATATTATGTTGTTTACTGTTTTAAAGGGATTCCAAACTGCGTTAACATTAATGAAACTGTCACACAGTTTTTCAAAGCTGTTGGACCTGGAAGACTTTGATACTGTTCTCTTTTACCAAATTTCAGTATGTTTGGCTAATGAAAGAAATCGGAGGGTATGTTGTTACTTGTTCTTTTGCTTGTATTTTAAACAGACTTTTATGGTTTACAGATGATGAAAAATTCTTATTGTATTTATAAAGCGCCACAAATTTACGCAGCATTGTACAATTCAGCAATACAAATATAATACAGACATGGCAAAGTACATTATACAATACAGTAAAATATCACAAGGACACATCACTTTAAATGCCAGGTTGTGGTTGACACAAGAGGTTGGAGGTCCCTACCCAATAGAGCTTAGGTGGAAGGAAGACATTACAAATACAGAGGGGTAATAAGTGCTAATAACGATGTGTTGAAACATTGGTCAGTAAATACATACAATAAGCATAAATAACTAAGGAAAAAAAATATATACATATAAATAGTGCGGCAGTGCAGTGGCTCAGTATGTTCTCCCCACACTTGCGTGGGATTTCGGTTTCCTCCCACAAAAAAAAAAAAATATATATAGTAGCGCTATATAAAAATGAATAAATAAAATAAATTATGCTAGTGCTCCATAAGGAAGGATTTATTAATAGTACGCAGTGAAAAATTATATAGGGTTGAGTATATCACCAATAAAAAAAAATTTGGACAGTTTTTTTCATAGATCACAAACTGGTTGGCTCAAATAAAACTTATGATAAATGTATTAAATATTATATGTGTAATGTTAGGTAAACAAGGCAGTGTTGGATAAAAGCTGTACTTTAAATACTAGCCAGAAAACCCTTTGAAAGTAAAATTTTTTTTAGGTGGCTACGTGATTCACTCTTCTTCATGTCAAAACAGAGTAACCAAAATAATTTCAAGATTTACTACCAGTTTTGTAAAATGCTAATGCACTATTCATCATAATGGGAAATCTTTCAGTTAACTGAAGCAGCAGTGAGATCTGAGTAGTGTTTTTGCACAGGCACCATGAGTGAACTAGTTCAGGGTTGGTATGGATTGTTTTTATTGTTGTGGCGCAGAGGGCCTTTGTAATGTGTTTTAAGGGGTAAGTACATTACTGCCCAAAAAATTATGACCTCTGGGGTACAGTGTGACATTTATTTGTAGATTTCTAGCTAAGAAGTTTCTTAGAGAAACTAGTGAGCTTTGGAGAAATATTGGTGTGCAGTATATTAAAGAATTACTAAATGCTCCATTTCCTAGGGGTGAATATGAAGGAGGGGCAGCAGTAAAATACTTACCGATGTAGTACTTGTATTTAGTGCTGATTGTCTCGGTTCAGGCAGTGGTCCTCTTCACTTTCTGCTTCCTCTTGGAATTTGGCAAGCAGAACAAGCGCATAAGCAGAATTGTGATGCAATACTGCTTTAGCTCTTGCTGTGCTCTCTTTAGTCATAGGAGGAGGTCTACCTGCTGATATACAACAATTTTCCTTCCTAATTTAATATATACAAAGTGTTTGGTAAATGGTTTTTCTACTCTTTTAAATAATAGAATGATTCAATTCTGCTTCATTCAGTTTCAGAGATTATGCTATGGATGCTTTGCTGAAATGACTTCAGAAGAAGAAATGAAGAACAATTTACTAGTAAAAGCATGTGCTGCCAATCACATTGTTATTGTAGAATGTTTGCTTTTATTGGGAGCAGATGTCAATAAGAAAACCAAACACACTTCCTTAATTATTCAGGTATTAATATTTGAATTGCTTAACCGTTGCAAGTAGAGTCATCATTTGTTTTTGTCAGTATATTTTTATTTATTGAATGTTTAAGTTAATGGGAAATGACTCTGCTATTTATACATGCATGTTTAATTTGTGAAATTAATAATGTTCAAGTCAAGTAAAGTTTTTAGCAGTCATAATGAAACTGAAAGACCTTAATACACAGATTCTCCTTTCCCTTTTCTCTCCTCCAATCAGCAAGTTGTTAGTGTAGATATAACAGTAAATCACAGCAGGACATTATAAACATTGTGCAGTTTCAGATTCATCTTTGCAAAACCCCTATATTAAAGCACATAGAGTAGTTTCTCAGCATGTAGACAATGTGTATAAAGTTGCTTTCTCCAGCCTGTGATACACTGGCCTAACTGCTAAATACTCTGTTGCACATTTTATTCACAATCACATTTTTATTGTTTCTTTCAGGTAGCTGGGATTTTTATGTATAATTCTGTGAAAAAAAAAATGTAACCCCATATTTCTTTTTTATTTTGGCATTACATTGTTATTCATTTAATAGGATGACTAGTTTTAAAAAGATGTGCTTTTTTGGATTCTGTTTAACTACTCTTTGTACCAGATCATCTGTGTGTCCATTAAGAGGGGAATTCAGGATAGTCCGAAGTGAGATGCGGAGTGTTCGCCTCACTTTGGACTGACTGATCTGCACTCGCTGATGTCCTGCACGATGACATCAGTGAGCGCATTAAAGGGATTCCAGTCTCGGCGAGATCAAAAGAGTTGCCTCGCCTAGACTGGAATCCCTTTAATGCGCTCACTGATGTCATCGTGCAGGACATCAGCGAGCGCAGATCAGTCAGTCCGAAGTGAGGTGAACACTCCGCACCTCACTTCGGACTATCCTGAATTCCCTCCTGATAGTAACATAGTAGGTTAAAATGAAAAAAGACATTCAAGAGAGTATTTCTCATTGGCTGAAACAGATAAAATGTAAACATTTGTTTTTAGATAAAAACAATTATATTGTCAATGTTGTGGTACTGTTCTGTATGTATGTGGACCATATTTGGGAAACAATTGACTGCACAAATATGTGAAATTTTACTGTACTCAAGTAAAATGGGCAAAACTCAATGAAAACTGTAACTTTTTTACTCTAGAAATCTAAAGAAATCCACATTTAGTGGTATTGTCAGGCAATAACCTCCACGCTTAATCAGAAGAATGTGAAAACCGCAAAAGGCCATTTCCCACCACTTTTCCTTTTTATTTTGAAAAAATATTCTTGATTCGATTGTTGAAGACCAGATGTAATCACTGAATTATTTCTTAATATCCCCTTAAAATGTGTCATAACTATAACAGCACTTCAGCAGTTGATTTATTCTCCATTAATTATTTTTATAGGCCTATTTTCTTTCTTTTTTTTTCTTCTATGGTTGCCATGGTGTGTCAACACTTTAACATTACTGTCCGTACGCTAGTATGTTTTCTTGCACCCTTGCCAGTTCCTTTGTTCACTTCCAGCACTTTGTCTTGCAGTAATTTTAGTACTTTGTTTCTGAATGTTTATACCAGTCACTGGTCAGTTTAGTAGACAGAAGGCAAACTAAACAAGATAATGTTAGAGTACTGGTTAGTGTACTGCTTGCTTACTTAGTTATGTGTTGGGATTGGTGTGCAACATTAGTAGAAGCAGAAGAAGTCAGGTGTGGCTGCCATCTTGTTTTTTCAAAAATGTAAATCTGTACTGGCTAATGGAACCACAATGACCAGGTTAGCCTTTCTCAAAGAAGTTTCTTTGCAGTGGTTTAACTTATAGGGTGGATTGCTATGTCATATATAATTGTTATGTGGCAAACAGTACATCCCCCATGAAAACAGAGCTATTTATTTCCCTCTTTAAGATAGATTCTGCTATACCTCATAAATAGTAAAAGGATAACTCCACCTTTGTAGTAGAAATTATAAGGGGAGCTTTTGTATGGGGCTGCCACATCGCAAATGCCTTTATATCCCTGTCTTTGTCTATGTTGAACAATTCTTCTGTGTTTGCTGGAGTGGACCACAAATCAGGGATGTGCAAGTAATTTGTAGAAAGTGATAAATATATATGGGGTTATTCACGAAAGTCCAAATTGTTGCGTATAAGTGTGAATTTGCCAGATAAAGACAGTCCCAATAGACTGCTACTGTCGCAGTCACATCTTTAAAATGAGTATATTATTATTATTATTATTTATTCGTTCTTATATAGCGCTACTATTTTACGCAGTGCTTTACAGAGATTCATCATTCACATCAGTCCCATGAAGCTTACAATCTAGTTTCCTTATTTTTGTCACACACAGATGAATGTTTTTGGATTGTGGGAGGAAACCGGAGTGCCCAGAGGAAACCCACATAAGTGCGGGGAGAACATAAAAATCCCCATGCAGATGAAGTCCAGGGTGGAATTGAGCCTAGGACCTCAGCACTGCAAGGCAGCATTGATAAACACTGAGCTACTGCACTGCCCATATTGTCAAAGTTGCTACTTTACTATGGAAAATTGTCACAGTTGCAACTTTACAATGGGGAAATTGTCACAGTCGCAGATTTGCTATGGGAATCCGCTGTTTGAGAATTCGACAGTTGAATTCACACCTTAGTGAATAGCCCCCTATGTTATATGCAGTATTTTAACCTTATGTCTGTTTAAAAAATCAACCAAAACAAATGTAAGTGACCGTTGTATTGCTTCCCCATTCCTTGCTATGCCAGAAAAAGTAAAGTACATAGTTTCTTACAGCCAGTGACATTGTATGTTATTTTTTAAATACCTTTTTTTATTTTTTGTTATATAGGTTTGTGAAAAAGGTAACAACCCTAAGCTGGTGGAACTACTTCTAAATAATGGAGTACGTGAGCAGGATGCCCGGAGTGCCCTTAATGTCAGCATTAAAAAGGATGATAATGATATAATTAGCTTGCTTTTAAAAAAGCTTGGTTTAGATGCAAGCAATAACAGTATATGTCTTGGTGGTTTCCATATGGGTAGGATAGAACCATCCTGGCTCAGTCCACTGTTTACAGAAAAGCAGCCCGCCGTTAAACAGCCTTCAGTAAATCAAGAAAGCAGGAAAGGTAAGTGTCCTTTTTTTTTTTTAATTACTGAATCAGCATTAATAAGCACGCACTCACTTAGTATACCTTTCATTTAGATTGTGAAATTTATCACCAGCAGAAAAGGCAGTTTTGAAGGTTTCGGGCAAAATTTAATAAACTCGGAAAAGGCCAATTTCGCCTTTCCGAGTTTACTTCAGTGAGATCTCGGCAGTTTCTTTCAGTAAATATTGTGAGGTTTTTTTTTATCGATATTTACCAACACAAACGTTTCGATTTGTTTTTTGATAAAATTTTTCTATGGAAAGGTAGAATTATTATTGTAATAATTCTTTTACAATTATTAACAATAATAATAATAATAATTACTATTGTAAGTATATCTACCTTTCCATTGAAAAATTTGATCGAAAAACTCAATTGAAAAGTTTCTGTCAGTAAATATCGATCGACAAAAATCTTGCAATATTTAGGTGCCAATTAAATAAGAAAAATAAAAACAAAACAAAAAATATATATATAAGTTTCGAATAAATATAGTCATGAAAACCAGTGCCCAGTGCTCCAAGAGGTAAGATTTTTATTTCCATTTGAAGATATTGATGGATTACTCTTGGCAGGTAAAGGGGTATAGAATTCCAAAGGTAAGGGGCAGCAAGAGAGAAGGGTTTAAGACGAGAACAGGCAGTCTTGGTGAGGGGCTCCTGAAGAAGGTTGCCTTGTGAAGAGCAGAGTTGACGGCTAGGCACATACAAGCAAACATGGGAAGATATGTAGGAAGAGGCAACAGAGTGAAGCAAATTAAATGTCAAAAGCAGGACATTGTAAATAATATGTTTATTAAAGTGCACCCGTCACCGGAAAATGACATTGTTTAGTCTAGCATAGCATAGCACTGACAGCTTCCCCTGTAACTGACTGGGGAGACTCAAAGTGCATATGCTTTGTGTTCCCAAGTGAACGATCACAGTCACGTGATTGCGCTCATTCACTAGGGAACTCGAAGCATATGCGCTTTGAGTCTCCCCAGCAAGTAACACTGACAGCTTCCCCAGTCAGTT
>WMED01009745.1:0-16144 GCA_019650415.1 Pipa parva | reverse complement strand
CTCACTTCGCACTATAGTGAATTCCCCACTTGGTCAACACGCAGTACAAGGTATCAGCATCTGTTACACATTACGTAATATGTTCTCATCCCCAAAACTACCTGTCCTCATCAGTATTTTATATAAATCAGTTAACTCCATATGATTCTATATTCTTCGCTCGTTAAACCCATCCAGAAAAGAAATTCCTTTTGTATTAATAACAATAACTCATGTCAATTGTGCTCAAAGTAAGTAAAAGCAGAAATTAAGAGTTAATTTAAAAAGAAATTAGAAAAATAAAACTTTTTTTTTCAAAGTTTAAATACATTTTGAATATTTAGGGGGTAATTCAGCAATGTGCAAAGTGAGCTCTGGATCCTTCGCATCACTTCGCACATACTGTTATGCACTCGCTGATGTCCTGCACGTGGATTACAGCGAACACTTTAAAGGGAATTCCAGTCTCGGTGAGGTGACTCGAGTGGTCTCGCCAAGACTGGAATCCTTTTAAAGCGTTCACTGATCTCCACGTGCAGGACATCAGCGAGCGCATAACAGTGTGTGCGAAGTGACGCGAAGGATCTGGAGCTCACTTCACACATTGCTGAATTACCCACTTAATCTATAACGTACATTTTGAGTAACTAATTGTAATGGGCAGAAGTGATTTTAATTGAACATACTAGGGCCAGTGGTTATGGGAACAGTGTATAAATTTGGCAGATAGCAGGGAAATTAAACAAAAGACAAAATAGCAAAATGTTAGAAAAAAAATGTTTGTTTTGGAATTAATTTAAACTTCATGTAACATAACATGTTTCCTTTAAATAGTTGCCTAGACTAGAAAATATATCAAAGTACATTTTACATTCTAAGACTTTATAAAGCTGAGGACCATAACATTTTTAAAAAAATATTATTATTTTTGTTTATCTTTTTCTAAGAAGAAGGATAAAAGAAATCAAAACACGTGAAAAAGGTAAAATTTACCAGCATTACAGCCATATCAGAAATAAATATATATATTAGATGTACATATCAAATGTAAGTTTGAATTCTGATTTCTGCACTTGTAACTACCAACAACTATTGTCTTAATTGTTGTTCAAAGGAATGCAAAATGTATACACTGTATATAATCTGATTATATGTAATGTCCAGCAAAAGTGACTCTGTTCTATTTCACAAATATCGGTCTTGCTAATTCCTGCAATTAAATGATCATGGCAGATAAGAACTCCCTAACTGATTTAGCTTTTTTACTTCCTGATATCTGTAATTGAGTTCTATACCCGTAAATTCCTAATTAAGAAGTTCACTGTTCCTATTGTTTCTGTGTCAACACAAAAAGAAAGCATTCATGAATATTACAGGTTTTTTTCTGGCCCTGACCACCAAAGAAAGAACCAGAGTGACCATCAAGGCTGTGAAAGTACAGCCTGTGTCACAGGTTGAGTGACTATTGATTACATTTTTTCCCCACAGATATTTCTGCTAGCAGTATTTTGCTCATTCATTTCATAATGTACTCTCTGGTTTGTACAGTTCCTATTAATTCAAATTCAGGGTTATATAAGTAACCAACCAAAAACCCCTAGCTCCTACATTGCTTGGGTGGTTCAGTGAAGACATTTATCTTTTGGGTGGTTTGATTTTTACCAGCAGTAGATCAGTACTAATAGCATATAATGGACCAGTACCTCAGGCTACAGATAATGACAAGGAGCTAAGAATACTGCACAGGTGGAGAAAAGAAACAAGTGGCCCAAAATTCCTCTTATAGCTTAGCAGCTTAGTAAAGGAACCCTCACCTTATTACTTAGTAATTGGCAGTTCTACCTTACACCACTTAATTGGGAATAATGTAATGGCTGAGGATTTGCAGCATTTTACATTATGTTGAATTTGGGGTACCCATCCCAATTATTATGTAGTAAGGCAAATGTAGGAAAATGGAAATAATATATATTTCATTTCCTAAAAAGTTTTATATGTGTGTATATGAGTATTGTGTACTATGCAATGTGTTCTATAGGTCTAATGTGATAAGGTTATATAGTGACTTCATCTAGTGGAGTACATAATTATTGCATTCAGGAAAGAGTGTTTATGAATATGTTAATCTGGGTTAATATAAAGCTGCTGTTCAGGAAGTAAGTGGGTCTATGAATTTGGGCTCCAGAACCTGCAGGAAGATGACAGGTACCTGTCAGCTAAGAAAGTTAGTAGAGGTCAGTAAAGGTCATTTCAGAAGTGATAGTTAACCCTAGCTACAGAAGGGCAGCTTCTCCAACAAGGAGTGCAATGGATTTAGTAAAGCCCAGGTATCTTTAATGGAAGGTCAGGCACCTAATGCAGGGTCTCAGTGTCAGGGCTTAGAGTGGTAGTTCACTAGATCTGGAGATAGTGGTACCCCCAGAATGAAAAGCACTTTAGGCTGGTTTTGTCTCATATGCTTATCAAGGAATTTGTCTAAGTTTCCCAAGTAGTGGGGTACCTGTTCACAACCCAGAGAGCAGTGAGAGCTTTTCCTGACTCTTGTTGCTAACAGAGGGTAACTATGCACAAAGGTATGTTATATATCCTTAAGAGTTGTATATCCTTAAGATGGATGTTGTGCTATAAGTTTAAATTGTGCTACTGTTTGGTGTAGACACACATAAAAGAATGACATTGCACTCCATGGGCAAAATGTATTAAAGACGAAATGGGCGATGTGATCGATCGAAATTAAATTCCGATCGATCAAAATCAAATTTCGATCGATCGGTAAAATTTTCACCTTTAATTTCGCCCCATGAGTTAATTGTACTCTGAATCATCTAACAAAGAGGAAATAATAAGGGATGTGGCTGTATGCCATGAAGTGGCTAAGGCGTACTGCTCCAAATTCACTGGTTTGGCTTCACCAGCTCAAAGTAGAGGAGTAGGAAGTTGATGGCAGGGTTCTTGTTTGGTGAAAATGTAGCAGTCAAGTAGCAACATGTGATAGACACAATGTTGCATAGAAAGGGATGTAAATAACACTTGTGTAGTCACTTTAATAAGGCAACAGTAGTGACGACCAAAATGGGACAAAGTGGTGACAATTTTCTTTCTTATAATTAATCCTGACATTGAAAATTCATGCATATTGTGAGTATGATGTCATTAATGTAGAAACGGATAGTTATTGTGGAATTGTTTGCTTTAAGCAGATCCATGTGAAGATGACATCCCTTTGCTTCTATACGCCTATATATGATGAATTTGCTACCATATGCCACTTCTAAAATTCACCTCACAACACTCAAAAATTGCTGTGACAATAAGACTATTTCATTTAGGAATGAGAATACAAAACTTTTAAGACAATGTTTTCAGTTTTAGGTAGTAATGAAGAACTTTCTCTGACCAGAACATTCACAAACAAGGATAAGTTTGGAGACTTATCCCTAAACCATTAAATAGAAAAGGTAATAATACTACTTCTGTATTCCATCAAAAGATTTATTGCAAATTACTTGAAACATTTCCATATGAAAAGCACAAAGGGATTGTCATCATTAATACAGATTTGATTGATGACTTGCTAGCATTTACTAGATGTGCTGAAATGACTTTTACTGTATATAGATTAGGCGACAAAGAAAACTGGACCTATGCCTACAGTAAAGGACACTTGGAATCTATAGTCTGAGTGACTGGATACTGACAGATTTGGAGATTTATCTAAAGATCCAATGTAATAATAACAAAAATGAAATGTGCACCTTTCACAATCTGTTTCTGGGTGACTTTTGTCTTGCATTACATAGCTCAGATCTGACCTCTACAGATCTGAATTAGAATAGATCAATCTCTGAGGCAGGCTTCTTCTTACAAATTAACCTATGCATTAACAATAGAAATGTATTTACACAATACTATCAGTACAATAAAGTTATTTTTGCAACACTGCATACAGTAATACATCTACAAGTAACATATCAATCTGCTTTTCAAACAAGGTGAATGTCTGAAGGGATGATCCTGATAAGTTTTAGGGTTTATCCTATTTCTCAATGCTAGTTGAGTGATGCTGCAATTATTCTGTTTATAGCCTGATGCAGCTACAACATCCTCAGACAATGTTGATCTGCAACTACCTATAATGTCTGTAGAATGGCAAGAGGACAGACCTTCTACTTACGGCCTTTACTTTGACATTTTTACAGGCAGTTGAACCTCTCTCCTGCAGCCAAACAGGGCTGAAAAAGGGCCCCATGTACTCTCTATACATGTACTATATCTTTTTGGTCACATGGCATATCACAGAAGCTCCCCTAGAAAGTTCCTGTTGTATAAACTCCAAAAGATGTGGTAACATAACAGAAGGAACACTAACATAATAAAATTAGAAAAATTAGTACTCTAAAGGAGAACTGTAGCTCATTTTTAATAGGAATGATTTCTAAGGGATAAAATGCTAATAGGGGTTTAATGCTCTAGCACCGCTTTCTGCTATGTATAGTAAGCCTTCATGAGGCCCCAATCATTTCTCTTGGAAGGTGTGAGTCATAGTAAAGGCTTGCCTCCAGATTTCTAGTGCAGAAATGGGAAAGGCAAATTTTGCATAAGCTGTGGTTATAGTTCCCTTTACTATGATTACTGGCATGAATTCTGTAGGGTGACCTGTTTCTCATAGACAGCACCAAATATAAAACTTTCATTGTCTACTGTCATATTAAAACAAGGTAAATTAGTGAAGGCAAGCAAGTTAAATCAGCAAGTATGGGGAAAATGTTTGCCTCTAGGCGTTGGGCAGGCAGACCCCTAACTTTGCAATAGTTTTTAGGAAAAGATGCTGCTGTTGCTGCTGCTTTTGGTTGAAAAACCAGTTGCCTTTCCATTCCCACTCCCTGGGTCATTACTACACTGACAGCAGTGAAAGCTCTAACTATACACTGGCAGGGGGCAACATGGGGCATGGATGGCATGACAATCAAGCTCCAGCTAGCTAAGAATTATGGAGTGCAAGTACTTACCCTTACTAAATCCTATAAATGTGCAACGTTCAAAGTGGACCTGCTGTATTTGGTCAGTCCTCTTTATGAACAGAAAATTATGTTTTGTTTTTATTTTTGCAATGCTTAGCAAAAGGCGTGAGGACGAAGGGTTAAGAAAAACGATGATGGCCTTCCATGGACTATGTCATGAATATGGATGTCCTTCCTCTGGAGTATGTTGCGGGTTAAAGAAACAGTTGGGCTATGCAGATATGGGCCCATCTCGGACTACTTCATGGGTCAGAATAGAAGACATAAAAAAGTGGAGTACACGTGTAAGCCTGGTTGTATGTGACTTCATTGGGGATAAGAGGAAAAGTTCACTCTTATTTTCATTTTACATGGTCTTTCCTGGTTTCATAGTTTAAGCGAATCTGGAAACTTTCAGTTAGGTTGGTAAAAAAATCCATGCAAAGACTTCTAATGATGTATGTGTTTTGGATTTGGTACATATTGGTTCGTATTGAACATGCCTTGGATCTGTAATGTGTGATTTTATTGAAATAATCCGAATACAAACTACACATCTCTATAAAAAGGTACTGAGAATATTGTCTGTTTTTTTCTCTTTGCATTCATGTGCCTGTCAGAGTACCTAACGATTTTATTGTAAAATGTCTGGGTCTAACAAAGGTTCACTATCTTCCCTGAACTAACAGATCCACCCAATTATCAAAAAATAATACTAATTTAAAAAAATAACACTAGTCTCTAAACTAAGTGTTGTTGCAGTTGCTGATCAGATTGCTTAAACCAAACTGTTACTGGTGGTGGCATTGCTGGGACAATGCTTAAACGAAGACAAAACTGTAATATTGTAAGAGTTTGAAAAAAACCAGCAGAGGGCAGCTGAAACACACAGAAAGAAATTAACACTCAGGTAAAGTGTGATATATAATATACACATGCAGTGAAGCAGATTTAGTTAATACTTTATGATAGGATTATTTCTGCAGGATTCGAACACGAATTATGATAAATCAAGATAACATGGTACATTAAGTTGTCCTGTTGTGAAAATACTGATAACACATAATGGTTCACTAATAAATTGTGTCAAGCCAGCTCTAGCTGCTCTTGACAGAAACATCCCCACTAAATCCATACAATGTTGACTAAGGGGTTATTTATGAAAGTCTGAAGGTCACATAAAGGCCCGAATTCCTGCTTCTTCTACGCCGCTTATTCATCAAATTCTACAATGTTCCAGATTCCCAATCAATTTGATGTTTACCAAACTCTTCAGCCTTTTTTTTTTTTTAATGTTACATCTTTAGAAATTGTTTTTGCTGTTTTCAGTATGGGGAAGTTTTGCCAACTCACCTTGCCCCCTTTTTCATGTTTGCTAAGGTAGACTATAATTATTGTATTCATGTGCTGTTTGTACATGTGTGTCTGCTCTGATACCGTATGTGATCACTTATATCATCCCAGATTTATTCTAGGAGGCTTGTTAGGCTTGTTCAACATTAGTGAGTTATGGCAGCGCCATGGTTAAACCTGTAGCCTATGGTTTAGGTTTATAACCTGGGGCAAATGGAGACTCTTAGGATGTCCTGGTTTTAATAATACCATTTGTCTGTTGCAACTGCTAGAATAATTAATTAGATTTAAGGTTAATAATTTAATAATAAAGCTGTGGACAGTTAATGGGTATGTGTTTCTTCTTTATTTGGAACATGACTACAGCTACTCTTGGTAACCATGGTCTGGTTTGTTAGGCTGCCATGTATTTGGGTCATTGATATCTTGTGGATTTTTAAGGGTTCTTGATTATAATAATGGTTTGGTTAATTCCTATGTGTAGTGTTCTATTTTAGGAGCGCTAATTGAAACTTATGAAACATACTGTAGCATTGAACTGAATGGAGGTCAGTATTGCACCTTACCTTTTTTATCCATCTCCCTCTTTAAAGGGGAATGTTGACATATATGTGTATGCACATGCTGAAATGCTAATTTATAATCATTTACAAATGATGCTGCTTTAGCAATGTGGTAGGTAGCTGAACAGATTATCATGGAGCTAAAAAAGCATCATTAGGCAACTCATTCCCTTTAACAAATCTTAAATATCCATATCGCAATTTTGATATCAGTTAGTTCAGCTGTGCACTGCAGCCCTGTAGCATTAATGATATTAAAGATGTTCGCTCTTAAAAAAATAGGAGGAAACCTAAATGCTGGTAGAGATCTTTTTATTTGATTTGGAGAGAATCCAGTATTTATTTTGAATTTCTTTGCCTTTAGTAATAATTTTCAGTTATGCTATTTTACCTCAGTCCCTAATCATTGCCCATCTTCTGGAACCAGGGGATACTGAGTATGTGCAGGAACCTTTAGTACAGAAAAATATGGATCAACTGAGATGGCAAGTTCCCAGGCATGGATCATTAGCCTCATTGGGTTACTGTATACTAGGGCATGTTCAGAAATCTCTTTGTATAACGTTAAATAGTTTTAACTTTAACACTTTAGGACTGAGTTTTCCTTTAAAGGAATAGATTAGTCACCAACTGTAATTTTCCATTTACAACTTCTTTTTATTGAACGACTCTTTTGGTCTGTTATATATTTAATCGCCTGGAGTATCATGTATATTGATTAACTGCATATCTGTTTTGTCAGCTGTAAAAATAAAATATAGCACCATCCTTTCCTACTGTTTAGATATATGGAGTTCATTATAATGCTAATGAGTAAACAGGAAAAGTAATGTTATTGTCCAATTAACTGAGAGGCATATATCATGAATTCTGCTGCTAATCATTTATTTATTGAACTGTTTTCTTTAGTCCTCTTGCTTTAGTGAATCGCATTGTAACATAATATATTTTAAAGCAAAATAAATAGAATGTCATCAGGTTCCACCTGGAATACAGTGATGTTCAAGCTGCAGCTGACAAATAACTTTAAACTACAGTAAATCTAGGAATGACAAGACTTTACATATTGTCATAACTATCCATAAAGGTGCTGACTAATCTCCTACCAAGGACTAAACCTGGGAGCCTGCTCCATTCTATGCAGTAGCTCTACCACTTGGATATTCAAAACCTGGAATATGATGCAGCCTTCTGATGTGTGTGCTGTCCTTTCTTCTGGTGCTGAACCTGTGGCTGCAGCACATGCAACTAGTTTGCACAGGTTCAGTCTATTCATCAATTACCAGCCCTATAAATATGAGCTAACTTCCTCCTGATTATGTCTAAATTGGTTTTATTCTTGTTAGACCCTAAGCTTTGTTCCAGTTGATACCTGGGTATTAGACCCTGCTTTGTTTCCTGACTTTGATTCCTGCTACCATCCTCGAACCTCTGCCTGATTTTTGACTTACTTGCCTATCAATTCTGCTAGATGCCTCGATTTTTCCACTCCATTACCTGGTTCATGACCAATGGATTCTGCTTCCCTGCAGAAGTGAGCCTGGGGCCCCCAAAAGGGCTTTGGTGATATCCAGGGTGGACCAGGCTCTCCAGAAAACCAGACCCCAGTCCCTTGAGCTTACTTCAGAGAGTCCTTATAACTAACAGTCTGTTACGCGTATTTACCAAACATTAGCATATTTTTCTGTTGAAAAGAAAGATGAAAAAATATTGAATCCCTGAAAATGTTCGGAATGTGTATCTAGATTAAGATGATTCTAAAGTGCAGGTGTCACCTGTGTAATGTAAAGAACCACTTTTTCATTTAGCATTACCCACAGTCCTTTGGCGATCCTGTAAGCTCCTAATAACTAATCCACTATAGCTTCACAGTGAGTCTGTGAGTCGCCATATTATGTGCCCTCCCTCTCATCTTCATTGATGAGCTATACTAAATAATATAGCCTTTCTATGTCTCATGCACCTAGTAGTTACTGTTGCTCTTTACATTGGTCTTTCCAGTAACCAGTGGAGATACAAAATGAGAGAACCCATACAAGGTTTGGTATATACAGTACCGTACACTTGTAAGGTTCTGATAAATTACTTTCTAAATTGTTTATTAAGTGCCTGGATTAGAATATAGAATTAGAATATAAACTAGATACTAATGGGAACAAGAAGATAATAATGAATACTCTATATTTTTGCACAGTGAACAAAATATAGTATATTATTATTATATGATTTAGAATAATATATATTCCATGGAGCGGGTAAGATTGTCTTGTTTGGTGCATATACTGTATATTTAAAGAAAACCTGTGTACTTTTTTTTACATTTAACAATAAATATTGTTTAGCATCAAAGCAATCTTGAATGATTTTGCCTTTATATGATATTATACAGCTTTTTACAAGAAAGGAAAATATTCTATGGTTTCTGATCTTCATTTCCAAAGATTTTTTTCATCTTTACTTTAGATGTAGTTTTCTACAAAAACATTTTCCAATTTTCTGCACATAAAATTCAAGGTGGGTTAGCAGCTGATGCAGGAATGCGTTCATGTGAAAAATTGGCTTTGTTAAAATCAGCCAACACAAACAAATTGATGTTAAAAGGGCTACCTTTGTCAGATATGTCCATCTGAATACCCATAACTATAATTATTGAGCGACTGAAAGTGACTAAAATAAACTCGCTGTGACACTAGACAAAGTTAAGGTTATTTTTCTTGCTTGCTTTTGGAAATCTTTTATTAAGTGACTTCCATATTTTTGATAGATATTTTCTTGTAAGCTTCTTGAATTGAACATAGGCATAAATGAACTGTCACCTTTTTATTCAGTCTCAAAATTCCCACAGCTGAGTAGTCCACAGGTGTAAAGAAAAAGAGAGGTTCCTTTTTAAATTGTCCAATCTACCAGGGCCTTGCAACCTTTATTCATGAAATTATGAGGTTAAGAATTGCATATACTGGTTTAGATGGCAGTAGCCAGCCAACACCCCTGGGCTGGGGCCCTGACTACATACTGAGCATGAAGGGATCGACAGAATAACATTTCAGCACCAAGGATTATTATTAAACATCCACTTCATGGAACTTTAGTAAACAAAACACATACTCACATATAGGAAAAACATCAGTTGTTCTTAGAGTTAACACCGGGAGTTAGAATCTATTCTAGACAATAACAGGGTAAATCTATAGAGGTACCTACATCACTCAAATTTATTACCTGAGGGGAAGTCCACCTACACCCCTGGAGTCTCTCTTCTTACTTATCCCTTGAGCAAAAGATTTACTTGGCTGCCTGGTCAGGGCCTGGTCCAATGACCCTGTCCTATAGCAGAAACTATCCCAATTCTATAACTAATCCTCATTGGGCTTAAGGATTTAAAAATTCTGCTGCTAACAAAAAGAGGTGAACAGGTGTAGTTTTCATAAAGAGATTTTACTGGAGTATTCTTTATACTTTTTTTTCTACATTTACATTGTTGTACTCAGTATAACTTGGCAATCTGTGTTTCAGTGAATTCTTCTGTGAAGGGGTTTGGGAATATAACCATGAAATATTTTATTAGAAACATATAAACAAAAATATGATTAAGGATACAATACTGTGCCTTTAATTTACCCAGCCAACCAATTTGTCCAGTATATGTATGATTTGCATTGGACACCTACTGTATTTTTGGCAACTGTGAGAGGGGGTATATAATGTTTCACCAGAAGGGGATTGGGCAGAGTAGGAGGTTTCAGTGCGAATCCACATGGACTTGGCGCAAGCTATGCCTAGAGCATGGAGTCTAAGAAACTCCCTGGTTTTCAACATTAACCCCCAGCAAGGGGATGTGGGCTTGGCTGCAAGGAGCTCCCAGGTTGCGGCCCCTAGAGTAACTGTCCATTGTTGGACTGGATAGGAAGGGTATAAACCAAGAGCAGAGAAGGTCAGAGCAGGAAAAAGGTAGCCAGGAACAAAAGGAAGGTACAACATCCAGGAAACAAGCAGAGGTCAGGAAACTAATATCAGAAATCAAAACTATAGCCCTAGAACCAGCAAAGTTAACTCTATAATCGGGCGCAGATGCTTGTAAGAGAGATCCTTATATCGGCTAAGTGACACACCCGCATGGGACATGCGCGCAACGTAGTCGCGTATGGAGCACGTGACCGCTGCGTACATACTTTGGTGGCATGCGAATGCAGCAGACACACCCACCCACAAGATGACTATCACAGAGGAACCAGCCAGTAAGTATGGCTCCTCACAGGGTAGGATTAGGTTCCAGGCATGTCAACAGACTATAAAATGTAAATTAATAGGGATAAACAAGATGTGCAACAGGTCCAAGGTTCAATTTGGAGGTCACTGGTGGATATTGTTTGTACCAATAAGTGGCAAAAAAGCTGTTTAGTGGAGCTTAGCTCTGAGCAACTCTCAATATTCTATCAATGGAATCCCAATTCAAAAACATTACCGCTGGGGTACGTTCAGCATTTTGATATCAATCCACTTTCCAGGAGAAACTTCCCAATAGAAATGAAACCAAGCAAGAGCATACCTGAATAATGACAAGAGGTAATAGTAAGTACTCACCATACTGGGGATACCTTGTCATTGGATGGTGGACTTTGCATTTTTAGGAACATAAATATGTAACTTTGTTTAGGAGGACAGAGAATGTATATTAATCAATTTCCTGTTTATACAATAAAGGCTGTGCAGTTGTGGAATGTTTTTGTTAAAGAGAGTTTTCTGATAATAACAATTAATTGTTACAATTAGAGATACATACCTGACAAGCCACAAAATTAAAGGGTGCTGATGGGGATACATTCTGCTTGTAAGGGGCTGATCTGGAGATAATCCAAATTGCTGTTTTAGGCTTGGTGGAAGTTTCTTTTGGCACAAATTGGCATCAGATTTTCTCTCAAATGACCATAAATGGAGTAGAATGATTTGGAAAGACTGGACAGAATTGCATCAATCTTTTTCATCCCAAGTTACTATGCTACTAATTAATATGTAAAAGAATGCTAAGTTGTTCAATGAATATTTGTTTGCTTGTATAACATTACCAGGGGCAACTTCTTACAGAAGTACCGACAATCTTTATCAGCCTATCCTTTTCTGATTCTCCCATCTAGTGACCTCATACTACCGCTATGCAGCCCATTTATCAAGAGTGGGGTTTATATCCCTAATCCCATTTAACTATATATTTTTATTCCTAATTCAGGCTAAAGCACATAGGGATTCTTATCTTATTCTGTTCAACCATCCAGAAAAGCAAGCATCATAGAAACTACATGAAGTCCTTTTCTGAGGAGTCCAACCCAGAGATCAGCTAATCTTTTTCTCAGCAGGAACTCCTTGCGGATGAGAGTAACAGGCACTTATATAATCAGGAAATGCCCAGCCCTTATATGCAAATCTGTACATTCAGAGGGTTACCTATACATGACAACCACTAAAGGTTAAAAATATGTGAACTGATCTAAAATGCATGCATATTTATTATTTAATGGTTACCAGTCCTTATCAGGGATTTTTTTTTTTTTTTTTTTACAATTTTGACTGGTTTTGAAGAAGGCATCTTGCATGAAAATGTAGATATATTTAACTATATCATCCCTACTTTCAATTGAATTGTGTGGGGACCAGAGCCAGCTCTGGCCCTATTGGCGCCCCACCCCCCGGTGCCCCCCCGTGACGCCCCCCCCCTTGGCGCCCCCCCTCCTCCGGCGCGGAGAATCAGCGTGATATTCAGTTAATGCCAGGGAAGGGGAGACGGAATGAAACATTCTGCTAAAAAATTAAATTCACATTGCGCAGTTCGAGCCGTTCATTTGTCAGAAGTTTAGTCGCTAAGATTAACTGACTCCAGTTACACGTGCAATGAGCAAGCGGCGCAATATCAGTCGATCCGGGTGCTGAAGTGCAATGCCCCCCTCCCCCGGCACCCCCCTGCGATGCCCCCCCCCCAGTGCCCCCCCTCCCCACACAAACCTCCCAGCCGGCCGGCACAAATGTAAAAAAAAAAAAGAAAAATGCTAGGGGGCAAGCAGCACCCCTAGCATTTGCCTACTCTGCCTAATGGCAGAGCCGGCACTGGTGGGGACTAACCATTCACCTCTTAGAGAACAAACTGTAGAATACAATGGTCTTCTTTATAAACACAGGATTATTTACAATGTTCAGAGGAAAGGCAGTGTTTTCTGCCTAAATAGAAACCTAAAGAATTTGGTCAAGTGGACTCATAACTTACTAAACAATACAGTTTTCCATTAGCAATAATTGTTTTTCTTTTTCACATAACTAGCAACCAACAGTACTGCCAGAAAGTAGAGATGCGCCCACACCCCAGTATTTTTGTATTGTATTGTTTCATTTATATAGTGCTGATATACAGTATTACACAGTGCTTTTACAGAGATTAATCTTACAATCTAGTTTCTCTATGTATGTATAATTTTATTTATAATGCGCCACAATTTTATGCAGAATTTTACAATTCAGCAATATAAATATATGAACCAGTTTATTATTCACTTCATTAAAAATTCTACACAATTCGAAAAAAATACTAAATTGGAACAATTTTAATTTTGAACATTCTATTTGGAAAATACTAAATCAATAAAAGATGACAACTGCTTCAGTCTTGCAGCATTCACTGACTTGTGTCTATGGAAGTTGCCCCACATCTGAAGGAACAATTTAAATTCAGTGTCAGACTGACCCACCACGACACATGGAAAAGTCCCAGTTAGCACAGAACTCAGCTGACCCTTCTGGAAATTCAAACTGCACCATTATGAGATATTCCTCATGTTAATACAAAAATGTAAGGGTCTGGAGATGAAAAAAAGGTAGAATAAATTGTTAAATAATAAAATAAATAAAGGACTAAAGTGGGGGAATGAAGAGAAAAAAAAAAAACATTTGCTTCATTGGCCTCTGATCTCTTGTTTCCTGCTGGGCCCCTGATCTCTTGTTTCCTGCTGGGCCTCTGATCTCTTGTTTCCTGCTGGGCCCCTGATCTCTTGTTTCTTGGTCAGCCCAAGCAACCAGTCTGACACTGTTGTAGTTTCTAACACACTAGAAAATAACAAAACACAAACAAAAAACAGTTCACCCCTCTGTATGAATACAAAATAAAAACTTTCCTATTGCCCTTGAAAGGCTGTCCTATGTAAGCATTCCCTGCTAGTCAAACCTCTCCCGAAACCACTCACTGCCTACTCAAAAGAAACTATCCTGTTTTGCCCTGAAATAGGGAAGTGTTTTGCTCCTGTTGGGAAGTGGGAGTCCATGAATTTGCCCAGCAACTGCCACCCGACTTCTCTTGGTCGCATACAAACTTGAAATGGTGCCAGTCACATAGTGTGGGTGGAGACTTCATTTCAGCCTCCAAAATTTGCCTTGAACAATTGAAACTCCATTTGCATTTCTGGTTTTTATTCAAAGTTTAAAAATTTTGTTAGGTTTAAAAAAAAATATTGTGTGGTTTATATTTGTAAATATCTATTATGACGTAATTCAGTGGTGGCGAAAAGGTGACATCACTCACCAGCTCCTTCCCCCAAAGATCAGGCACTGATGAGTGACATCATCGAGCTTGCATCGGGGAGGAGCGTTTCCCAGTGAGCGAATGGCCTTTCAGTGCAGGCCGCGGATCCAACCTGAAAACTGTCAGGTCATGTTCGCAGCCTGCACTGAAAGACCACTTGGTCCCTGGGGGAATCAGAAATACCAGCGGTGGCGATGGCGTAGATACCAGAGGTTTGCCGCTGCTGACCTGATTCATAGAGATCTGGATCTGCCTCAGATCTGCAATGTCAGATATGCAAATCCAAACAGCACATCCCTACTAGAAAATACATGTTCTTCATTTGGTTTAACACATCTCCTTTGAATCTTACACAGTGAGACACAACCTAGTTGACAGCTAAGCTTTATTGGCCTCAGGCTATATCCTGAGCCAGCTGGAACAGCACAGTGAGGTAACAGTATATGTATATAGTGTATATAGCACACTGCACTGCATCCTTACAGTTGGTAATTGTATGTCTTGAAATTGATCCTGGGACAAGCTAGTCTGGACTCTTACAGAAGTACACCATGTGCAGATTAAGCTGGAGTATAATGCATAAAGTGCTTTAATTCACAACATGTTTTGGGTCCCATGGCCCTTTGACTTTTCCAAGTGAAACATGAATTAAAGCACCTTATGCATTACACTCCAGCTTAATCTGTTCTTTTTCCTTTCTATTATGGCATCTGGATGGTGATTCACTAAACTGGAGTAACCTGCTTTCACATTGTGGTACTTAACTTACCCACTACCTCCATTTTCCAGTAGCCCTTTACCCCTGTTTAGGTAGCCTTAGCTGTTGCTGTTCCCAGCTCAAAAAACTTGTTGCAAATATCTGGATTGCCTGGTTTCTCTTTTGTCACCTCTGTGTATCTTACATACCACGACCACCTATCTGAAACACTTAAAGCTAACTGTGTTTTCTGGGAAGGGGCATCATTTTATTTTGCCATTCTCCTGCATGAATTTCTGAGAAAATTAAGAAACTATTAGATGTTCTGGTATACTTTCTTTACCACATCCAGGCACTTATCACTGATCCGCTAAATTTACAGACTGTAGAACATGGCTAGGAAACAAACTGCGTATATGTTCTAGCATTGCTCTCTGTATTTGCAGGTGTGAATAAATTGGTGGCTTTATATTAAATCCAGTACCAATGGCAAGTTAAAGCCAAAAGCAAAACCCTATTGAAGTGCTGAATGTGCAGAGCTGATTAATTATAGAAAGGAAGTCACTGTGCAATGACTAATGCTTGATGTTTCATAAATTATTATGAATAGAAGAAATGCATTGATGTGTTAATACCGATTGCTTATGTGTTTGATGTTTTTTTTCCTTTTTAATTTGCTTGGTTGTTACCTTGCCATAATGTCATGTATTTTATCCAAGCGCAACAAATAGTCCAAGGCACAAAAATAGTTGTAATATTTCTAGTTATCTGGGTTGTGTATGCTTTCCCAGTTCAATTTTAGATTAATAAGTTACAGTTATAAGAAAAACTGTGAATCTGCAAAAAGAAGCGCACAAAACAGGCAAACAATTGTGCCTTATCATAAGATAAATACGATAAAGAATAGGATAAAGATAAGACTAAGAAAACTAAAGAATGGATGTGAATACGGGCATACACACGACTGTTCGGACTTTGATGAATAACCCCCTCT